>VJOZ01059361.1:0-12947 GCA_009801055.1 Stichopus horrens
TTTTTTTTTTTTTTTTGAAGGTGGAATCATTACAAGTTTACGTTTCTTACCAACCTACCTAACCTTTCATTTGCACGCACATTGTCTTTGTTTCATAAATTGTAAGTGTATCAAGAGAGATGCAGTGTTAAGCGGCAACCATCGGCACATTTGAAAAAAGAAACATATTTGGAAAAAGAGCAGAACGAAGGGGACTGATTACTTGTAACAAAGAAAAAAAAATGTTTACTAGTTGACTGAAGCTTTTTAACTATGTTAGCTTGCTACTTAAATACCAAAATTACATTTGTGTATAGGACTATTCTTGGCACTTAGATTAATACAGTAATAATTTTAACAAAAAATATTGTCTACTTGAAGCAAATCCCACCAATATTTTACAGTACCAGGAAGATTTTGACTACAATTCTGACAAAAAATGATGTAGCAACTACTCCTTGATAACCATTATGTGTCGTTTTTGTAGGGTCACCCTTCTTGATGAGCCCAAATATTCAGTCCTCATATTTTCTTGGACAATGTGTGATGTGTCCTCCTGGAGATCCAGGACCCAGGGGTGCACCTGGTCCTCAAGGGATGCCTGGTCGTGATGGAAGGGATCAGATAATTCTAGGACCAGTTGGAGGTAACTTAATTTTTGTTTTTTGGATGTGTAACAATGTAATGAATTAACATTATTAGCATTTAACAGCAGTTCTGGTGTGAACTGTTGCCATCACAAGGCATCACTTTTCTCTCTCAGTCTTTGTGTCTGTCTCTGTCTATCTGTCTGTCTGTCTGTCTATCTGTCTGTCTATCTGTCTGTCTATCTGCCTCTCTGCCTAGCTGCATGCCTAGCTGTCTAGCTATCTCTCTAGCTTTTCAGCTATCTCTGTAGCTGTCTGTCTGTCTGTCTACCTACCTCTCTCTGTCTATCTATGTGATGTATTTCTACCTCGATCTATCCTTAGTTGTTTCAAAATGCATCTTCTCTCACATGCTTTCTTAAATTTATTTGAACTTGCATGGACACACTATATGGTCTATAAAGTTCCCCTGTGAGCCCTATGGTTCATTTTTATGGAATTCTGCAAAATCCCTCTTGTCCTACAGATTCTTTTTTTTTGCAATATTGATGACCGTTCACAATGTTCATTTGTTAATAGTATATCCAGGGTGTTTAGGACCTTTTTGTTACAAGGTTGCGTGTATACCCTGTAGCCCATTTTATAAAGTCTACAAAATGCAAAATCATTCACAAAGTCTCTTGCACAATTTTGACTGTCATAATGATAATCATCTGTGCTGATTAGGATGTTGCTATGCTTACTGAGTAATAATGATATTTTCAATTCCCAAAGATAAAGTTCTTTCCCAAAGATAAAGTGCAACATTCCTGCTTCACAATGTGTGATATACCTTAATCTGTGGTAATAGCAAAAGTAGTTTTCTACTAACTGTACATAATTCTGACTTTCTCACAGTCTCTCTGATATTATATTTCCGAGGTACAGATTAAATGAAATTTCGTCCTGAAATTTCTCCTGTGAACATGAAATTTTAAGAGCTGTAGGTTTACTTCGGTAAATTGACACTTGGCACATCGATACCCTAGGATACAAGGATCGATGATCTCATTGAATAGAGACCTAATGCAAAATATGGAGTGTAGATGTGTGGAGCTCATGGTTGAAGACTATTTATCAGTGAAAAGGATCACAATTTCATAGAAAGTACTCTTTCTTTCATTATTGGTGAAAACCTTGCAATAAATGACAATGGTCTGTTTGAAGTTATGGAATTTTGAACAAATTTTTTTTTTAACAGTGGGAATGTACCTCAATACGTTACATGCGTAGAGATATTGTCAGGCTAGCTGGACATTATGATTTTCTTTCAGATGGTGTCAGGGCTCTGATCCATTGTCTATGTTTGTCAAACTTTTCCATCATGTTTCTGTGCATGTGAGCAAAAGATGTTATTTGTCACGTTGTGACAAAAATAGGTACGAAGAGTCTTTTATGCAAATTATTGACCGAAAAAGGGCCTGAAACCTGGAAAAGGTAGATCTTTTCCCGTAGTTTTCCACTCAGTACTTGCATAAATTATAGATGTTTCAATCCTTTGTTCAATTAGCTCAAAGATACTTTATTAATTTTAGTAGGCGATTCCCGTTCAAAAGCATTCCCCATGCAACAGCAATAAGTCAACTAATCCTTACACCATTAGCTCACTCAGAGCAACGCTTTCATTCCAGGGTTTAGCTGCTCACATTTTCAGGGAAGGTGAGCCCAAACTCGAAGCACTGTTTAATTGACATAAAAAAAATACATTTACTGTTTTACATTGTTAGAAATGGATGGCATGCAATGAACTGAGTGAGAGAGAAGTCTAATATTTTGTGAACACCGGATACATCGACCAGATTCGAACTTTTCTGATTGTCGTTGTCAATCTCTTCAATCACAATTGAACTGTTTCTAAAATATCCAGGAAAGCCTTACAAAGGCACATTGAATAAACCAGAAGTATTGAGATTCAGTGGCTTTGCTGTTCTAGTTATAATCTCAACATGTTCAAGAAACAATACAGCAGATTAAGAGTTGTGGTCTTTCCTTTCACAGTGAAGCTCCAACGATAAAACTTTGCAATCTAATTTTTCACTTGTCTCAGATTTTAAGGTTTAACAGTGTTAAAGGGATTGACCATTGGAAAAAAAATGTAATTTCATAAAAATTAGGAATATTTTTCTCTTTAGATTTGTAAAAACTGTATCTCAGTAGATGTTAAGTCTGGAAGTTTTAAATTTTTTAAAGATTTGGTTTTTTTCTTTCAAAATGGTACATTGCATCATGGGGAACTTGTTATGACATCCAGGCATAAACTACATGAAGATCCTGTGTATTTCTTTATAATACTAAAGTAGGTTAAAAGATGTGTCCTTATTTTCCACAATATTTTAAGGCAAAACTGCTATATGCCTAATGCACAATCATGTCAAATTTCAAGCTTAAATGAAAGCTTCAGTTTCGAAGGGAAATGACGTAGCGTCACTTTGGTAATCTTGAGACAACTGAAAAGCTTTACTTGATCAGAAAAGTCTTTCTTCACACAACGATATCTTGAGTTAGAAACAAGATATCCACATGGGGTTAGAAATGCCTACATTGGACAATTTTTCTCTTTCATTTAAGAACCTCTTCAATAGTCCATTAAATATGCCTTTAAGGTCCTGTAAAATGTTTCCATGGAAACCGCTATATAGTGGTGTTTGCCTCGGTAGTGATCTTTCAAATGATGTTATGATACTTGTCATAATGGTAACTGGAGATTGGAGGAAAATCCAGTGATATATATTGCTCTGGCCATCTGTGAAGTATCGATTTTTAATCCACTGTCCTGAAGACACCTCCATTATATGCAACCCTGTAAGGAATATACAGTACCTGTAACCACAGCATTTGTTACCAACATAGCCTAGCCTTATGTAACATTGCTATCTGCTTAACTGCATCATCCTCTTTGACTATTTTGGGCATTGGTTATTTGATGGTCTGAATTCTCCCATCTGACGTCTGTCGTTGGCCTCGCTATCCGACACCTTATCCTCGATCGGCTCTGATTAGAGACTGTGTTTCATCACCTGTCAAGGTCACCCCAACTTCTGCCTCACAATATCTTCAAGGCGGAAGGTACATCCTGCCTATTAGCTAGCCCAAGGACAGAGTTACCACAAAGTCCCAGCCTGATGCCAAGAGCTATCACTAGTCACCAGCCTACTAGGTGCCACCCCTGTAATATTATCGGCATATTTTACTGATAATTGAAGGGGTCCCTCAATGAGAGAGAATAATATTTCACACCAAGCATTTCAAACCTCTAAGTTGTTCCTAACTCAAGATATTGCCATTTGAAGAGAGACTCCTCTGGTCAAGATAGAGCTCCAGTTGCCAAGGTTACCAAATCAGATGTAACAGTGATGGCAAATTATTACAAAGAAGTCTTTGTTTTTCATTGAAATTTGAAGCCCCCATTTAACATCGAAATTTGACACTAGTGAAAATGTAGATCGGAAGATTTATTTTAAAATATTATAAGAAATTAAGGTCGCATCTCTTTTAACTATTGTAATGTTTCTTTTAGGACACTCAGTGGCATGTGCCATGTGAACGTCGTTTATGTGATTTTGATTGCTGTTATTGATTATGCATTTATGGACAATATTGTTCAGATTCTAGACAATTGCTTGTATCTGAGACCAAGTGAAGATCATCCTATGTTTATACATAGTCCTTAACTCCTATTGGCCCATTTCAGTCAAGTGACCGTGTATAATCCTAAAGATAAAACATGATCAATTTTGGAATTAAATAGTGGCAGATGAATACAAGAAAACATAGATCGACAGTGTTTTGTCATCTGCTGTCATACACAAAACAATCATGGTGGTATTTGCATTGGCACACTGTTGACATGTTGTGAATCTTGTTATCTTTTCTCGGGTTTATTTTAAAGGAAAATGTGGTTATTTACAAACCCAAACTTTCTTTTATTTATGTCGTCTTTGTCAAATCTTGTTTTGTATGCATGAACAAGGCTAATCAAGTTCATACCTGTGCATTAAACGTAGGATAATGCACTCTGAGGGTTAATGCTATCACCAGAAACACTCACTTGCATTAACCCCTGATCGTGCGTTATCCTACTGTTAGTACACGGTCCAGTGTTTAATTAACCTTTCATTAGATTAGGATCACAACTGATTATGCAATATTGATTGATGTGTTATGGATTATTTATTTGGTCATCCTGTCCTTGACATTGAATCAAGCTCATCTGCTTTTGGTGAAACACCACATCTTGGTCAAATAATTATGCATGATTAAGATTTTATTGATCATCTAATTGTAGATCATGTTATTCAGAGTCCAAACACTCCTGCTCCTGCTGGTGGTGGGTCCAGTTCATCCTCCGCTGGGGTAACTTACACTCGTTGGGGTAAAACATCTTGCCCAAGCACATCCCAGCTTGTGTACCAGGGTAAGTCCGTTATCAAAAGAAAAGTCTAGACTGTCTCCAAAGTCTTGTCAATTTGAAGATTGTTTAATAACAATCATACAAATGCATTTTCACTTGGTCCCTAAAAATGTTGAAGTTACGAGCATTTTACAATAAATAATGTTCAAGACAGCCTTATGAATAATTCAGACCCACATCATGTTGGCATAATAGTCGCACAACGGCTTTGTTCGCTCTTGTTCCTATGTGGTTTCTATTTTGCAATCTTTGTCAACATTTCAAAGATTTTGGCAGTGTCAAAGGATCCATATCTCTACACGAAGACTTGGAACAGATTAACAAGTTATTCTAGATTATTATCGATGTTGTTAGAACATTTTGAATGTTTTCTGGACCATTCTTTTAAAAAACATGCCAACATTTGGATAAATTAAATGTTCACATTCAATAACCCATTCAACATATCTCACTGATAACTAATATGTTGAAAAAGACTGAGTAGCAATCATAGAGTGACATTAAGGTGAAAATGTTTCATCTGGTGTTGACGGTTGTTTCTTTAAGTTGCATTACACTTACTGGTGGATATAAGAACATATTGTCTAATTATGAAAGTTTTAATTACAGTGTAACAGTGGAGCAATGCTGCTTTCAAGTAGACCAACAGAATATGTGTACAAACTTTATTGAAATTTGATTGTACTTGTCAATAGAAACATTTCTCTTCATTGCACAGGTGTGATGGGAAATGGAAATGACCACACACAGAAAGGATCTGGAGTGAATCCTCTTTGCTTACCCCTGGAACCAACTTTTGCCGATCCTCCTAACCACGGAGGTGGAGCGTATGTGTATGGTGTTGAGTATCAAAACACCATTTCAACATCCCGGAATATTGGAAACAGTGAAGCTCCCTGTGCCGTGTGTCTGTCTCCAAACAAAGAAACTGTCCTTACAATCCCAGGAACCAACACCTGCCTTGGAGACCAAGGTGAGGAAGGAAGTATCCTTTATATGCACCAGAAGTGGAGAACTACCACAAATGCTTGAAATATGAGAACATGAGTTTGAGGTAGATGGAAGGTAGATGAGATAGATGAACATGAGGTAGATGAGGTAGATGAACATGAGGTAGATGAGAGCAGATGAAAAGTAAATTATTAAGTAAAAGTTAATGGGTCTGGACCAGTAAGATCTTTATAAAGGAGATATCTTCAGGTAATACTTAACTTCTGAATGAATTGTATAAAGATGTTTTGTCATGTACCCCCAAAATGTCTTATGGGCTAAATTACGTCTGGAGCATTTTGCTTTTAGACATTACAGCATCTACTTGGATATTCATCAGTTTTCATCAATTTTTTGCAAGTTTCTCTGAAAGCAATTTGAAAACGGTATCATGTAATCACTTAAGCCTTCAAAGAGTACAGTAGAAAAGAAAAGAGGGGAGATTTTCATGTCAAGTTGATGCAGAGAAGTGCGAAGTTAATGGATTTTCGAAGAAGATAAGGTTGAAATTACACAAATGTGAACCAGACAAATGTCAAGTATTAATGCACATCAGATGATGTACGGTAGTGTGAGAAGAAAAAAGTGATATAGAACTGAAATAGGCAAATCAGGTAAAGCTAAAAGACTCTTGATTATTTTGCAGGATGGACCCTGGAATACCAAGGATATATGATGTCATCTCACTACACTCATTACAAGTCAGAATTTGTCTGCATCGATCAAAACGCCGAGGGAATCCCAAGGACAAACCACAACAACGACGAACCATTACTTTATGTTGTTGATGCTAAGTGCAGTGCTGGTGGGGGTGGTTTACCGTGTCCTCCATATGTAGATGGCTATGATATTCTTTGTGCTGTTTGCACTCTTTGAATAGTCGAAGGAACAGTTTCTTGATTAATGAAAGTCATGCTGTCTTTATCTCAATACTTTACTTGTATAGAGATATTAACATGCTATCTGGACATCCTGGTATTCTATTAAAATGGTGTCAGGATTTCAATCCATTGTCAATGTGTATTAAAATTTGATCCCCATCATGCCTCTTTACATGTAAGTAGAAGATGTTACAGTTTAGGTGTGGAAAATATGTATAATGGTTTTTTGGAAATTACTGAGCAAAAATTGCCTGAAACCTTCCAAAGGAAATTTGCCTCCCATCAGTTTGTACATGGTTCTTGCATAAATTATGGATGGTTCAATCCTTTGTTTTGATTGGTGAGCACTGGGCAGTAGTTTTTTTAAGCACCTGCTTCGATTTGCTGTGATTGAAGTGTAATAGTAGGACAGAGTAGTAGGCTATTGAGGTCTTCAACTCAATTTTGTGTATTTTCAACTTCAACATTAAGTACAAAAGAAGAATATCATACACCAGCCGTGCTTTTAATTTAATTATTGCTAATAGTTAAAGACCTGCCAAATCAAGCGAAGATATAGGCTGCTCAAGTAGCTCCAAGGTATTTCATTCCTTTGTTTGGCAGTTCCAGTGAAATATCATTCACCTAGCAATATTGTTTATGTCAACTAATTTTTACACAATTAGCTCACTCAGAACAATGCTATGCTTTGATTCCAGGTGTTTATATACATCCACATTTTCAGAGAAGGTGACACAAAATTCAAGATAACTGTTTAATTGAGATAAATTAATACATTTGACCTTGTTCGAGAGCAATCTCATGCAAATGAATGGAAGAGGTAGAACTGAGAAGTCTAATGTCAATCAGAATCAACCAGGTTCATCAACCAGATTCAAACTTCTCAATGTTTTGTTGCTAATCTCTTCAGTCACAACTGAAGTGTTTCTAGCATATTCAGAACATCTTTACAAAGGAACATTAAACAATCAAAGGTATTGAGATTCACTGGCATCGCTGCTCTAGTTTATTTTGTATCGTAGCTGTCCATTGACTGCAATAATATATTCAGTGTATTTTTTAAGTAGTCATGCAAATTAGCACTCACTAGAATTATTACGGTTCCTTATCTTTGAGCTATGTTGATTGCTTGAACAGCTGAGTGATTATGGATTGTGTGGCTCCGTCTTTACAGATGAGTTTAAGTGCAAGTTACAACTCTGTGCACTGTCTGCATTGTAATATGAACAGTTTTGCATCTATATAGTCCTGAAAAGATTTCATGTAGTTTAACCTTGTTTTCGAATACACTGTCCGTAACGAAATTGACGATTAGTTATAGTCCTCTTATAGGATACATATTGTGGAATCATTTTGTATCACAAGAAGGAAAACTTGGGCAGATCTTTAATTAAGAATGTAGGTGTATCTCATTGAGTATACAAAATTTCCATTGTCTTTGATAAGGTCAAAGATCGTTTGAGGTCACCAGGGTTACATTATGAAATTGTTGAAAAGGTCGTATCTCAACAAGGGAAGTTTTGACAGATGTCATATTGAATATGCAGTTGTATCTCATTGAGTACAAGATTTGATGTCTAGCATAGGTCAAATTGTGGAAACTTTGTGGACATGATATCAAGAAAGGGAGCTTGTGCAGATCTTAAATTTCATATAAAACATAGGCAGCCTGTGACACAATACTGCTATAATGTCAGATGAAGAAAATATGCTCATAATAGGATATTCAAAACCACAATGCATTCGTGCATTCTGGTTGTAGGTCAGTGTCATTATAGTGACTTGAAAAGCAAAGGAAACTAACTTCAAAGAAAGTTTCATAGACTGTTAAAACTTGTTACTTACCACTAAAGATATGCTCTTCCAATTAGAGCTCGTATAGAGGATGGTGCTAGTGTTTGGAATTCTCATCTGAGACGTGATATTGATTTGTGAGAGTATGTGCAGAGGCATGGCAGACAACCCTATTTCATTCACGAAGAGTTTATCATGTCAGGACAACTTGCCTACTCTTAACTGGAGCAACCTCAGGGGAAGTATGATTGAAATGGTCACAGTTTTAAACTTTCCAAACAACTTTGCTAATCAGAAATAAAGAAATTTGCCTTCAGAGATAGAGCGGGTTGATTTTTGGGATAGTTCTCCACTGAAATTTGTGGATAACTCTGTTGCTACTAAATTTGAAATTAGATTTGACAAATTTTGGGGGGAATTTAGACATGAAATTTGATGTTAAAGCTGGCAACCCATCATATGTATGTTTGTATGGTGGTCTGTTGATGTTCAGTTTGTTACATTGTTGTAATGTTACGAATATAGTGGCCTTGTATCGCCTGTTTCCATAGCGTGTCTTAACGTACTGTACATTGTATCATACTTGCCTAGAACTGAGTCATAAAGGACACTCAGCCTGGTCCAGTGACCGGTAGGGCCTGATCATCCTCCGACAGTCATCTATACTGTCTGGTTCATACAGCTAAGTTAATCTCAAAGTAATTTAATAATGTGAGGAAAAATGTCCTCCAAAGTCCATAGAACAGCTGTCGAAGTAAACCAAGTCATCACTCCTTAAGCAGTAGCCTTATGACCATTTTAACCTGTGATAGGAAGTAAAAGTATTTTGAAAATGTTAAGTATGGAATTCTCATTGGTTGGAATTCCTGTGTTGTCCATAGATACAGAATTTCCACCAATCACCTGGCAAAGGTTGAAATAACAGGTCCTGATTGGCTGCATGCAACATGGATGGTCTACATCTGCGTATGTGAGCTTGGCATGAAGGCCTACTGAATTTGGTATTCATCTTGAGATATTTACAGCACTGCATGTCTTACAAATCAAAAGTTAGTTTACACAACTAGGACTATCACAACTTATTCTTTTCTGGATTACACTGTATTTTCTCTTTGAAAGAACCTTGAGGAAAAGCATTTGAGAAATAATATGTTGAAAACAAGTGTATTTGTGTTTGTGTTGATTCTTGGATGTAGAACTTCATTATCTACTGGTGAGAAACACGACAGTGGAGTCATTGATGGGGTAAGTTTATCAACCCTTAATTGATAGTGTTTATATGCCATTCGGTATTGCAATTCCCTCCTGAGGAGAGTGAAAATGAATGTCACATCAGCCAACATGTTTTAGAGAATATTCAAGTGAAGTAGATGTAAGTTGCTTCTACTATTTTCATTGCCAACCATTTCACAGCTAAAAGAGACAATTTTTGACAATTTAACTCGTAGGAAAAGGCGAATCGAGAAAAAAGGAATGTTGACGTGAGTGCTCAACTACCGAGGCAAGATAGAACAGGTGAGAAAATTGCACTTTTCCAAAAACTTAGATTCATTTGTAATGTGGAAAAATAAACTCTTATTTTGCTCTGGCTTTCTTTACTGAAAACATGAATATAAGAACCTGTTTTTGTTTCTCGCTTAAGATACAGAATTATTTATGTTTTCTCAACAATTACTTAGGAAACAAGTAACTGGAGTGGTCTGAAGTTAGGTATACCTCAAAGAGGGGAAATAGGACTGTAAAGGAGTGGCTTTATGTAGTATACCTTGCCATCTTCAATCCTTTTTCCTAGTAAAAGCCTGGAGAAACACAGAAGTATCTGTTGTGGTTTTTGTCATGGTCATTCATAGTTAGTACAAGGTATGGTTAATGTAGTATTAAAAGCTCAACATTTTTTCTGAAATTAGCATGGTGTGTGTCTAGTTTTCAAAAACTGCAAAAGATTCTCTTCACTTAATGTAAAAAGTTATGTATCAGGTTGTTAAAGAAACTTACTTTGTTTGAAACCTGCTGTATTCAACCAGTATCTCTGTTGGTTACTTCAGCCCTGCTGTCATTTTATAAAGATGTGATATATGATACATGTCTCACGGCTAGTGAAAATGTGAGTGATGAGTGTAAAACATTAATATTTATCCTCTTCTTTTGTTTGGTGATTGAAGGATGGTGAATACATTTTGATGGGGTCTTAAATACATTCACACAAAAACAAAAGAAAAAAATGTGTTTTGTATGTTGGCAAACGGTTAAAAACCTTAATGTAACCATGCAAACAAGCACTGATTGCTACTCTGATAATTTGTTCCACTTTTGTGACCATGGTGACATTCAAAACAAAACGTCTCAAAAGAAGCAAGAACTTGAAAGCACTGCATCAGTGACCAGAATTCTGTATAGGTTTTACTCTCATCATGCACAACATAACTGCTAGCAATTACATTTGTGATCTAGTGGCAGTGAATATTCAGCTGCATTCATATTCAAAAAATGGAAAAGTCCTTTCATGTGTGGTAATCACTGTAAGTGATGAATGGCAAATTGCATGAAAAATTCATCTCACTGAATATACACAAGATGACACTTAAAACCAAATGATATCTTTTTCAGTACATTAACTATGCAATATCACACATTTCCAGTGATGAGCTTTGTTCATTCAAAGAGCACAAGGAAATTTAGATATGAGGTCAGACCACTGAGGACTATTTATCCGTGACCAAGCTGGTATAGTCAGCAGAAAGTAATGCCTCCACTGTCACGCATGGTCTTGTTTGAGCCTGTAGCTTAGATACAAGTTCTGTTTGTCTTGGTCTTACTTTGCAAATCTTTTCAGACTTTTGAAAAATTCCAATTTTCACAGAATAGAACTACATAAGTGTGAAGGTGTGATTGTAAGAAATAACCATCATTGATCACAACTTGATCTTTATTAACTTACTAAAGCCATTAAATGATGTTGTTATTTGCTTGTTAGCAATACTGTATGTATATGATATAACTTGCACTATAGCAAACATATCTTTGTATGTTGAACCATTTTTTGGTAGCTAGCTTTATGAAATATACTTCAAAAAGTAAAAAATACAATGAAATTTTTTTCTTTGTTTGCACATGCTCTGAATATTCCTCCTTAATACTTTTGACTGTGTTGCTAACATCTAGAATGACCGATAAGCATTTTTTGTTATTATCCTAGGGTCACCATTCTTGATGAGTCCAAACATTCAGTCCTCATATTTTCTCGGACAATGTGTGATGTGTCCTCCTGGAGATCCAGGACCCAGGGGTTCACCTGGTCCTCAAGGGGTGCCCGGTCGTGATGGAAGGGATCAGATCATTCTAGGACCAGTAGGAGGTATAATCTTCTCTTTCATGGAAATGTAACAAATTAATGGATGACTCTTATTATGCATGGTTCATTAATGGAATCATGAATGAGGAGCACAGCTTCCATTGATAAGAGGATTCATGTTATATCCTTTGCTCAGTATTCCTAGCTATCCAATTATTAGTAATTTGTGATTTTTGTTAAATAACGGTAATACCAGTGCCCAAACATAGAATTTTTGCCAGTTAATGTCTAGTTTTGTAATGAGGGAGCAGAGCTTGATGTGTAATTTTGTAAATGTACTTTTTCACTGAATATAGAATTTTGACTTAGTTATAATTAGTTTTTCTGATTTTATTTTCATGAGGATTGAGGTCAATGGAAAATTGCCTCTCAAAATTCTCTTGTAAATCTGGTCTGTTGGTCCACTTGATTTGACACTTGGCACATTGATACCCTAGGGTACAAGGTTGGTCTCATTGTTTTAGAGACCTTGCATGCATAGTATTGAGTGTGGATAAAATGTTGGTGTGTACCTGAAGTCAATTTTTTTTAGAATGTGTCAAATGTCAGAAAACTTAAAAAATGAATTCCGATGGGCCAGTTCTCGCCTTCAAAGAACATTCCTGAGCTGTGATATAAAATTTTGAAACTTGTGTGCAATAATTTACAATGTCTTTCTTGTATAACGTAAAGGTCTGGCGACATGAAAATNNCAAATTGCGTCAAAATCCGTCAAAAATTGACAAATTCACAGGCAAATTAGTGTCTCACAGCTGTGTCATGAATAAAGGTTGGCTAAATATGCAAATTTGTGATGTCAGGACAGGGACTGCCAGGATATGTCTTATGTTAATCCTTTGTTTATGAAACCTTTTTATCAAGGTCATTTGAGAAGCTTATATGCCCAGAGGGTTCATTTTGGAAGCATGTGTTTT
>VJOZ01059367.1:1259-13329 GCA_009801055.1 Stichopus horrens
GACATATGTTGCTTTAAAGGGTCAGAAAGGTGCATTTCACACACTGTCGTACCAATCTGGATCTGGCTGGCCAAAAACGTGACTACACTTCCAAATGTGGTCGCAGGGTGACTTTCCACAGTGTCATAGCCATCTGTTCGGTGCAACCGCAGACACGGTCCTTCTTAGGTGAACGTCTTTCAAAAGACACTTTCAACTAAATCACCTTTGATTTTGGGAAGTCAAACCTTGTGCTACTATAGATACCAAGAAGCTGACATCAAAATAACCTGTGCTTTTCCTGTGGATCATCGCACCACAAAAAGTGTGCATTTTAACTGATTCAAATTTGCACAGGTGCATTCTGTGTTTGTCATTCTTCTTCCATTCTACACTATGTGGGTGTATTCATTCTAATTCACCTCATTTCTTTGCTCACTAATCCTCTGTTCTTTTTGCCCTTGTAAAACGAACCGTAACTTAGTGACGAGGAGTTTGCACTTTGAGGTGAAAAGATGAGGAGTTAAAGAGAGACACCACTATTAAGAGAGGCAACCAAGAACATCACTGTTTTATCCGTAATTTATTCCACAAAGACTCTATGACGTTTAGAAAAGTAATGGATTTATAACACTCGTGAGCTCGAGACACAGTTGCAGATTCTCTGGAATGTTGCAATGTAACATTGCACATTCAAAACTTCCACTCCTCTTAAGAGTGCCACTCTGTCTTTGTTGGTAGCCATAAAGAATGTTAAGCAAATAATAATTAAATGGGCCAAAACTACTCACCAAGGTGTCGGTAGAGATTTAAGTTCTCCATTATTTGAATTGTAGGTCAATGTGAACATGACCTGTTTTGCTCTGCAAAAACAGCAATCTACTGATGAAGGGAGTACCAAAAGCAAGCTGACCTTCGAATGAGCACTTTATTTTCAAGTGCATCTTTGAAAGGTTGAGAGCAGCATTTTCAAATCACGTGCAAAATGGCTGTACTTTGACTCTTCAAACATACCAAACTATAGATCGATCAATGCTGCGAAAGTCACATTTCTTCCGTCCCAGCTACCACAGCTTGTCCATGACCAAAGGCAAGGACCACATACAGCTTTTACATACATAGCACACAACAGAGATAGCACATGGTAATTTTTCTTATACATAGCATATAGTGTTTGCGCCCGTGTACCTGAACGACGATGACAGGACACGGTTCTGAGATTACTACCTGGATCCGAAGTTTCACTAACATGCATTCTAGATGTCAGTGACAAAATTCAGCAAATATGTGCAACAAAGACCAATTCATGTCATACCTGAACATAAGATCCATGGTGTTATATTAACTTCCACAGCAAAATATTACGTCATATTAAACTTCACAATAAATCTGCAGATTGAACAAACATTACATTTTTGGGTACCCAGGTACCTGACCAACTACGGACGGTAAGTACTGGTAAGTACCCATGTCAGACCCAGAGTAAACTCTAGTACAGTAGCATAACAGCAAAATATTTCCACTTCTGTTCTGCACTGCACTCAATGTGGAAGTAAGAAATAATTGCACAAGACCACAATCTACAATTACATACCAATGTCTCCTCCTCAACCTCTCTCTTCCACACTCACCAAAGAAAACAACAAAAAGATACACTGCACATAAGCTGGGATTAGAACACATGGATGTGGTAATGTGAACCCCTGAAATCTAGCCACCATCCTCACATCCTTATTGTTCCCTAGCCTATACACAGATGTACATTACTCATGCATCAGCTCTGACTGCATTAAAAAAAACCAAAGTCTGCTAAATTGTAGCCTGAATTCTGACTTATCTGCATACAGATTGTAAGCTGTTAAAATTCATTAATGCTGATGTAATCAATTACACTAGGTAGCACTCAATACTTTTTTTTCCTTAGGCTATGAATATTCATGCTCTTTTGAGCGAATCATCAGACGCTGAAAAAGACTCATAAATGTGAAGACTGTGGACCTTAGATGACACAAATCTCTAACTGTTTGCAGGTGTTTCTGCATGTACTTTAAAAAACATACATACCAGCACCTGCTGGAAGGTTAGTTATTTCCCTGCCCTTCAGCCTATCTTAAGTAATTAACAGGGCTTAATTCTCACTCAGTTCATTACTTCCACTATTGGAAGGACAATGTTACAACTATACAGTGTCTAACAATACAAACCAGAAAACATGTCCAGAATTATTTCTGTCACAGATTTGCTAGATGAATGGAAGAGCTCACTAATTACCTTGAAATTAAGGATGGTCAGTTGCTTTACTGCCACGAAGAATTGTATTATTAAGTTACTTTAAAAAGCATCGCTTACAAAGTGTACTTTGACCAGGCCTGTGATATCATGAAGTTGAGTACCAGAGTAGTGTTTTGGGCCTAAGGCACATTTTCTTTTCTCCTCACTACAAAAACAAGCACATTTATAGTATTCCTGATAACAAATGGGTTATGGCCCACATACATTCCACATTGTTTTTATCCCACCTCCCCTTTTGAAACAAATTTAAATTTCCTATTCTGCCATACATTATTAGCAGATTGGCCTAGCTATCTAATCCAAAATTGCAGCTCATCCCATCATCACTAAGATGCTTATTTTTTTTTTGAAAACCCACAATGCCCCTTGCATAGTCCTAACATTTTTACTTTCACAACATGAACATTGCATGTGCAGTGTCCCCTACCTTCCTCCTCTTGGTTGGTATGGTGAGACGGTTCATGCGCGGCCTGCTGAATGATTGGCACATTCGTAAGATGGTACGTCTCCCTCGCATGTCTTTTCCTCTCCTCTTCCTTCAACCAGTGCTTCCTGAGGTTCTCCAAACGTTGGTGAGTCCTCGATACTGCCACGGCAGCAAAAGCTCTCTGCAGAGAAACGTTACAGTCCGACTGACGTTCTACGGTTTCAAGGCTCTGACCCCAAATCCCTCCCTGCCTTACAAAGCTAGTCCATGAAAAAATCAACCAAGCCGAGCATTTTAGGTTTAGGTGGACACAGTTACAATGAAAAGACTTAATATAATGGCATTTCTTTTGACTGGTTGAATGTGCATTGTGACAATCTGATGCCAAATTTTCAAATAGTATGGACTGTCCAGGCATTCAATCCCTTGAAATGAAGGTTGGGAACAACAGAATACAATGAGAGGACAGGTGGATAGTCTGTCAGTAACCCTCCCCCAACCCCTTTCCAAACACCAACCTGTCTTGCTAGTCCAGTCAGATGTGAGATTTTTTTATGTGAACAAACAAACCATCCTAAACTTACAAACAACTCTCACTTCTTCCCTGAAACATCTGACACTATTCCAAGCAACCATGAAGTTGCATAACTGTTTTCTTCACCCGTTGTTCACCTAGGTTAACTTGGGGTCATAGGGTTGCTGTCTGACGACAAAGTATCGATCAAGTGACATCATTTTAAATCAACTCTTTCTGAAATATAACATAATGCAGATGTAGGGCATGAACAAAGATCTCCGTCCTCACCGATTCCTCGTCGGATGAAACCTCGTCGAAGTTGTCGACGACGGTTGGCATCCAGGGGGGATCCAGCACCGGAAGAGAGTTAACACCAAGAGTGGGCGACGGCACCGTGAAGTCGATACTCGGAGGTGGGACCTGCAATATGACCACATTTAGACACATAGTAATGGCAAAAGCAGCAAAAAAAAAAATGCTATAAGGGACAACAGCACAGAAAGTAAATTCATTGTAACACAATATGCTAATCCAAAGTACAAGATTGCAAAATTGTACAATTGAAAGATAACTTCATTGTAAGTGGAGGGGGTTCCATAAGGGGTCCCAGGGAAATAGCATTCCCTGCCTTCCCAAGCTACATTTCTCCACCACATTCCTTAAACTGTGGCAAAGACCTACATCTTGGGACAACTCATTTCTACAACCTGAGATCTTGGAGCAAGCAAGAGCATGATACTTCATGAAGAAAATCCTGCTCTAAGAAACCCTCATCCGAATGAACCAAGAAAGCATAGAACACCAGCGAAGATGCGGAGACACGTAGAGAAGATTGGAAGGTTGGTTTGAGGAAGGAAGACCCCAAAAAACAATCGAGATGGCAAGATGGTGTGAGAGTGACTGCTGTAAGCACAAGGTAAATACGGCGGCCACCAGCATAGTATGATTGTTATCGATTATTCCTCGTCTGTGAGAGGAGTTTGGGGAGTGGCTGGACCCTTCTTTTAAGTTTTAACTAAGATCACTGTGCTCTAGAAACATGATGGTATTACATGGGAATGTTCCTCACAATACCTTAAATGTCATAGAGGCCTTGTCTTCCATGTGCGGCCAGACCTGGTGTCGGAACCTCCAGAGGGTAGCGAACCTTTGGATTGCATCCACCCTCATCCCCGCGTCGAAGTGCTGCATCTCGGTGACCATGAGACTGTTCACTTGGTCGGGAATCTTGACAGCGCATATGAGGACCATGGCGGCTGGAGAGACAAAAAGAGAGTAGAAAAACCAAGAGATTCACAGAGACAGTTGAAGGATGATTATGACGACAAGGAGCGAATGATGGGTTTCATACGGTGTAAGTAGAAGAAAAGAATGAGAGATTTCCCGGTGCCATGTGAATCTGAATTGCCTTTCTGACCGCAGACGCGATTTATTATTCCTAAACGTGGTTTGGAATTGAATGCATCACAGATTGAGAACAACCTCACACTTCCAAGCTAAGAATTTACTGTCTAAAAAAAATGCCATACTTCAAGCAATTTTTGTGTACCCAATGGACTACAAACTGCTGGTACCTGCATCTGAATTGTAGACCACTGTTTTGTTTTTGTTTTCTCTCTTGCAATTAGTGAGCTCAGAGGGTAATTATAGAAACGAGGAGAATAGATCAGTCTCTAATCTCTGCAGCACATCACCATTAAAAGGTGTTCTACAATGTCACCACCTCATGAGACTGTGGGGGGAGGGGGTGGAGGTGGGGGTGATTTGAGGGACATAGGAAAAGGACACTTAGCAAGATTTCTTCAAACCTTGCACGGTAAAATTCGATCTTTTCCTAAAACCAAGAATTGACTCTGATCCAAACAAAACATGTATGCCCTACTAACATTTTTTCTCTTTTGTTACAAAATCAGATTAATTTTTGACAACATATAACTACAAATTCTTGAAACAACTCTCAGAGGATGACCACACTATTTGCACGATCTCGTAAGCTGCTCAAGAATTTGATCCGTCGGTTTTCTGAGTGATTTTCCGAATGAATTTCCCGAGGGAATGCATTACAAAATATAATTTGGACTACTTTGAAACAGAGGCAGTCCAAACTTTTTCAAAAATGAATGAGGGCTAGCTTTTACCTGCTGCAGAAGCCAGCTGCTGACAGTCATCTAGGAGAACCTCCCAGGCCAGAGGCAGGGCATCTGAGAGCAGTTCATCGGAGAGCAAAGGAGCGGCCTTGCAGAGAATTTCCATCGGTGCTATGTAAGGGTTGACGGCCTTCGAGAAATAAAGCGACGGGCAAATTTAATTACGAAAAAAAAATGGTCCCACATGCTTGGCATTTTGAGATTTCATCCACAGTTTCCCTCAATCAAATGCAAATCTCTGATGGAAAAATCTAAAGGGAGTGACTTACCAGAATGTGGTAAAGGGATCTTTCAGAATATTTACCGTTTCACTCGACAGCACACAAATGGCCATGAAAGTGAGTAAATGCAGAAGCTGATATCCTTCAAATACTTAGCTTTATAAGATCAATGTAATTCACTTAAATGTGTGCCTGCTTTTTTAAATGCAGAATGACAAACCAAATAAGCACCACCCAATTATCCCCATGTACCTTCCTTCTGCCCTCACAAACCCTCCCCCCCTCCTCCTCTCTGAGGGAATTCCTACCTTCTCTTGACAACCAGCCCCAATACTCTAAACAACTCATTATTTTCATGACTTTATAGTGACTGATTCACAACATCAGCAAATTCGGGAGGAACGTTTTCAAGATCAAGATACCAAATGCATGCTCATTCAATCCTTTTCTACCCCTTCATGGCATTGTATGTATGGGATTACACTTAGGTATCATAATTGATTATTGTCCCTATGTCTTAGCCAATACAATCAGATCCCATCCTTCAATGTTGCTGACTGTAATAAACACAGCATCATCCTCCACCTCTTTATAATCTTTGCTCATACCTACCAAATTAATATTCACTTCCTACTTCACATTGTTTTCTACTTTGTTCATGGTCACCTAAAGTTTCTTCTAAAGTTTCTTCTAATGTCCAGTGTATGTTCCTTCTGTATTACGTGAAATCTCCACGCGTGTGCTTATCCTAAAAACAAGCGTATGCAAAATAACTCTAACATCTTAATGGCAACCAATATCCATCTCCCAGAGTGAACAACGATCTTGCTATGAGCTACCTACCTGTGTCTTCATGTATTTCATCGTTGGCGAATCCTCCATCTTCTGCACTTCCATCAAATCTACCGGGATGGTGATGTTATTCATCTGGACTCCCGAATTGGTCCTACTCGTCGCGTTGCGCGCGAACATGCTGACTTGACGATCCAAGGTCGACGAGGTGCTCTCTCTCCGCAGGTCTCGGAAGCTCTTGAGTGTCGAGTGACTGACGTTCGACTCAGGCTAGGAGGACAAAAAAAAAGGGTTGACGAACACTGACCTTTGTTTTCTAGTGAATGAGAAACTGAAGAGGGGACACCCATACAGACCCATCTATGATGTTTAACATACATGCAAGTAATAAGTCTTATAAGAAAATACTACCTTTAGTGAATGTTAGATTTGGGACTAAAAGTCTTTCTCAATAACCAAAATTGAAACTCCCACTCTTCACATCGTTGTTTGTGTTGTTAATATTACAAATTGTCACTCAAGCTAGTTGCTCTTCTTATTGTCATTTTCATCGGTTTTTTTTTTATAACTATGACTATCACCATCGTTCCAACTATATAGATTTACCCACCTTCCTCTTTCCCTTGTTTTCCAGTTTCTGCAACTTCTCCTCGATGTCATCATCTTTCGACTGGAGGACGTTTTCCTCTCCGTAGACGGCCTTCACGGCTTTCATCAGTCTGTAGCAATTCCTCTTTTGTCTCTGGAGACAGTTCGGGTGACAGCTCTGTTGGTGGTTACAGATGATGTTGGTCCTACCGGCAATCTCCAAAACAATCTGAGAAATTTTACAGAATATACAAAGAAAAAAGACCTATGGTCACAAAGAGCAATTATTCAAAATCAGAGAAGATATACATGGATTAAGGGATGATGCGTCAGATTCTCCCGAGATGCAACCCATATCAATTCCCTCCGCCTCTGAAACAGCACTGGAAAATGTGTGAAATTATGCTCTCTTTATTCACTCGAATAAAATATTCGGTGGTAACTGCAACTATGGCAACCGCATCACTTACTGGAATCCAGGTCATATTTTTGCTGAGGTCCACATCGTCCAGCCCAAGGCCATCGGGAGTAGACATAGATTCGGATAGCTCCTGATCTTGAGGACTGACTTGCTCACTGAACACACTGCTAGTTTCCCCGGTCGAATCATCGTCCATCGAGATGGAGCTGACCTTACGACCTTTGACACTGCCAAGAGGTCCTAGACCTATACATCGATAAAGGAAATGACAATCGACCATAATTTCACCAGAGCTGCGGGTGGGGACATTTTCCACAGAAATTAACTTTTCGTAAGTTTTTGTGACAGGCAACGTCTGTGATGGACAGCAGTAAGTGCAGTCAGTGCCTGTGTTCTCACAGCAATAATTATCCATCACAAAGCCAGATCTACATATGGAACAAAATCCTGGCATTGTTCCTGATGTGTCTCACCAAGAAAATGAAGCACTATCATCTTATCATGTTACATGGAAAATTGCACTTAAATTGATCTTGTTGACCACCACAAAATTTTTGTGCATCACAATATTGAACATTGTTATTAAACAAAGGGATTCAAATTTTTCAAGACAAAGAGGCAAATTGAGATGAAGTAAACATTTAAGAAATATAAAATTAATCTGAAACAATTAAGCTATGGCAAGTGTAAATAGATAAATCTTACCGTAAAGTGTCTCTGGTCGTGCATTACTGTTTTTATGTCTTCCTCTAAAACTGCTCCTGTTGTCTCTCCCGAGAGGGGAGGATGCACAAACCTGCCGCCTCAAGAGGCCTCCCTTACTCTGCTTACGTCCAGGGGGGTTGGAAGCTGTTTCAAATGGATCAAAGGTATTGAAAGTCATAAATATGTTATCCAGTGCATTGCAACCAGTCTGGGTAACGTCAGATGTATAAGATCATTACAAATCGTAAATGCATGTGTCATTTAGCACAAAAGGAGCAGTTTGCATACTGTGAAAAGTTTGGTAATGTGATTTCAGATGTATCAGTGAATATGTTTAGCAGAAGCTCTTAACGTTCAGAGGGACGACCAATCATTGAAAGAACATCAACCAAATGCATGCAGACTGTTCTCAGAGTATCCTCAAACTAAATAACAAATCTGCAGTTAAAGCTATAGTTTACAGCAACCTAAGAAACAAACTTTATTCTTAAACTGTATAAATCATATCCATTTTACAACAGAATGTCCCTTCTGAAAGGACATTCAATTGCTATAAAGTAGGGCTCTTGGATGACAAATTAGACCTATCTCGTTTAAATTTAACACTAATACATTGTATAGGTTATTAAAGAAGGCACTGGAAGCAATTCAGACTTAACTTGAAAGTTGTTTAGCTGGCAATGTCCAGACAAGATCTCATTTGAGCTTTGTAGTTTAGTATTGCTGTATGAATTTGTTATTGAGAATTTTACTTTCGTGTTCAATTAAATACTCTCAACATTTTCAGATCTATTACTCATTCGTTCCTTATTTTTTTGAGACCTTACAGTCACAGTGTCACAGACTAACATTTCAAATGTCAAAGATTCCTAGTAGTAGTTTGTGGAAAACCTGTAAAACTTAATTACCTATTCTCAATGGAAACTGAAGTATTTGTCATAGGAATTGCAAGTCAGGCCATTTGCAAACCTTCCTGACCACCTGACCCCGTCCCCCATCACCGTCCCGCCCACTACGAATTGAACTCCAAATCTATTCAAGCACACAAGGCCAATTCAACATCCCCCACTACACATCTGATGAGACTGCCACATGCAGTGGACAGCTTGACAAGTATCTGCACACTTACATTTTCTTTCTTCAGTTGGTGCTTCTGTAGCATTCAGTTCTGTGTTGCTGCTGTGTTGAGAATCTTCATCTGGCATGACGGCGAAACTGATTTTTCTTTCACCTGGGAGATAAGATTTTTTGAGCTATTTCACGAGAATCTTTAATACAAACCAGTCAGAGAAAATGAGTACTCTGATGCACATCTCTAAACAAAAGAGGACATATCAACATATTGAATTTATTGTTACATTCAAACTGAATGGCTTGATTTAGCCCACTTTCCAACCAATATTCAAGTGTTACAGCGATCTCTCTCACACATGATTTTTAATTACAATTCAGGCAGTTTTTTAGCTTTTTAATGAGTATCTTTAATAAAAACTAGTCAGAGAAAATGAATACTCTGATGCCAAAACTCTAACAAAAGAAGACACTTCAACTTTATCCACATATTGAATTTCTTGTTACATGAGGTTTGAACTGATTGGCTTGATTAAGCCAGCTCTAATTCATGTGTTACAGAGATCTATAGCGCACATGATTTTTAATTACAATTCAGGCAAGGAGATAACTTTCTTCCACACTATTACACCCAATGTAAGAATGGTAATGCCTTGGCCAATATAGGCTTCTAGGTCCATACCTGCTGGACTATCGAGTCCTGTGTTCCCTAAGCTCTGTCTGGGATTAGGATTAGGTGGGCTGGATGTCGTGCTGGAGCCACTGGCATGGCGTTGTCCCGACGGTGACGGCTGCACGCTGAAGGTGGGAACGTTTAGGTACTCTGAATCACGGAAGCGCCCGGTGTTTCTGTCAGCTTTTCTCAGCTTCGGTAGATGCTGGTAGGTGTCTCTCAGGAAGGACGTGACCTCCAATAAAAGTTGACAAGCGATGAACTTCAGCCCTGGAGGGCAGGCATATCCAGAGGGGTTCACTGAGGCTGAAAAATAAAAATGCATGGGGATGGGAAGAAAATTAATTATACTCTTAAGAAGACTGATGACGATTCTACACAACCTAGCAACTTTAAAGTGAGGTATCTCATCTCCTACAAGGTTGAAACACAGATGTTCTCAAAACAAATTTACCAGAATCGAGGCTTTTTGTGGCCTGTTAAAATATCGGGAGGAGTGGGGGATAGGAGGGTGTTAACAGGGGTGGGGGGTGAAATAGTCAGAGAAGGGATGACATGTGGTCAGGGGAGGGGAAGGAATGAGGAAAGATCAACTGTCAAAACTAAATGTAGGGTTGGTACTCAAGACAGTGGCCATTAATTTTTCAACCCTTTAAATGACTTGAATAAGCTATCCAAATATGTAGTTGAAACAAATACTGTACACTCAGTGCAGTATATTTACCCACTGGATTTCCATTTGCTAAACTTATACATTTTCTTGAGTGCTGCAGAGAACTGGCACAAAAATTTGATATGTGACACTGTACGCCATCACTGGAAGGTATGAACAAAAGGAACGGGAAATAAGGGGAGAGAAGAAAATTCTAGCTCCGTTTACTTTAAATCCACTTGGTAAAGAGATTGCTGTAATCACTTTCAACTTTGAAATTAGTCACATTCTGAACCCTTTCACCTAATTAGCAGTGAAAAATTTATACTTTAATCAGTGATTGGCTGCATATATCATACTGAAATATGAGGTGTGTAATGTTTGCATCCTGTTGTCATATAACAGTTGTACACCAAAAAAAGACGGAAATATCTTGCAATATTTAAAAGACGTTGTTGCACAGAGGAAAACCTAAAAAGATCTGTTTTTACCTTCATTCAAGTAGTCTTCTGCATCGTCTTCCCTTCTTAGTCTCCTCTTGAATCCCTCGTCTTTTACCCTCCCGACCACCATGGAGCAGTCGAAGGGCTGCTGACGTTCAAGTTCCTCTAGACGGTTACCAACGGCCTGCATTTGGATACAAGAGGGCTAAATGATGTCCTCGAGAAAGGAGAAAACTATCAAACCTTTCCAGGGATACAAAGTTATTACAATTAAATGGCTAATTAATGGATGTTAATGCTCATTCTTGCTGCAAGTCACTGCCATGGTGGTTGGAATTAATGCAGTAGCACCTAGATGAATATTTCACCTGCATTTATATTCACTTTTTTGTACCATCGTTACCTCCACTTCTTATGGGCAGGGAGGGTCTCAGCTAGAACAGTCAGTGACATTTCACATCCAGAGAAAAGCAATTACTACCAATACTTGGAAAGGGTATCAATGAGAATTTGGGTCCCTTTCCCTTTATGGTTTAAATTAGGCAAACTTACTACACTTAAAACTCATTTCTGTATTGATGGACTTCATTTCTATGTGACAAATATACACTTGAATCACTATGCAGCCTTTAACTCAACAGACATTCCACAATAGATTACAAAACATGCAATACAGTGATGTTCAAACTGAAAGGTGAGAGTAGTTGTTACAAAACTGTGAGAAAATACTTCACCTCTGCCCAAAGGTAAAACAACTTTGCTGCCGATCTCTGCAACGACTGAGTTTTCCTGTAACATGACGCGCTCCCTCTACCTCCCCAGACGTTGCTGTAGACACGCCCTCGTCCTCTGGTGTTCACCTTCATCCACTCCGGCCAATCGCCGTGGTTACAACGATGGACAAAGTGGCAACATTCGATGAACAGGGCTGCTCTCGCTACGACGGGGGCTCTCTACAAAATCGCAAAGTTTCGGAGGGTCTCAGAAGACTTTACACAATGTTATGGAGCAATTAAGTTGAAATGCATGTGGTTAAAATAAAATATACAACTGAGTTTGTGGGTACTCCCCCCTACTACATTTTAACAAACTCGCTTGGAGTTTTAAAAGTTACAATTTTTGCGACATTCTATATTATCGGT
>VJOZ01059368.1:0-17345 GCA_009801055.1 Stichopus horrens
TATATGAGTTATATGAGTTATATGGGTTATATGAGTTGTATGAGTTATATGAGTTATATGAGTTATATGAGTTTGGAAGTTCAAGGGAGAAAAGGGAGAAGAGACACTGGACTATTATTTGTAAAGTGTCATTGATTGTTTATTTTTGAATTTCGGGATTAACTTGGCAATTTTTAATCTATCTGGGAAACAGCCCTGAGGGAAAGAGGGATTAAAGATATGGGAAACCTGCTGAGAGATAAGGTGAATGACTTGTGGAACAATAGCTATATATGCGAGTTTCGTCAGGGACGGCTGTGGAATTTAGCTTGACACGTTCTGGTGTCACTGTTAGCATATCGTTACTCTTATTAAAGTGTGTTTCTTCACAGAAATTCAGTTTGTGACACTTCGATAAGGTATATTTTGGAATTAAATTCAGGCTAAGTTTAGTGAAAAAGTTTTGCAATTTCAAGGAGTCACTTTTTGAGACGTTGCTATACAAAAACGCATTACGATAAGTTGAGACTTTTTTGCCTTTACTCAATATATGTCTATGCTTTCCAATTTTTAATTTTATGTTGTGTGTGTGTGTTTTGTATTATTAAATATGTTCTTGTAGTAATTTTCCTTCTCAATTCTCAAAATATGATTTTATTTTTACGATTAGTCATCTATTTTTCTTTATTACATTCTGATGGTGACTTCAAGTATGTCTTGTTCGGCCGGTACCGTACTTGCAGAAAAAAAAGTTCATTTAAAATAAAACCATTACGTAGTAAAAATTGCTCTGAGTTAGTAGCTTGTAACACAGCCAGGTTCTCTGATTCATTGGGTGAGCCTAGAAAAATGGGGCGTGCTTTTTGGGTACTACAAGGTGGATAGCGCCATTGTTTAGAGTTACGTCTGCTGTGGTTCCCTCTTGTTTTTCTTTTTTTCTTAATCTTTATACACTATATTTTCTTTTCCTTGAAGCTTTAGAGGAGAGAGAATATTGGTGAGAGATACATAAGTACACACTTTATTCGAATTCATGATTATAACACTCACTTAAGTAAGAGTGTCTCCTCATCTACTGCGCCACGAGTGCACATTGAAGATCGACTGGTTCACATTGTTATAACAATCCTTATTGCAATAATATCTACTCGTCAAACCTGTGTTATCGTGTTAGAGTACCACAGTGTTTGAAAATGTACCATTAACGGTAAGAATTGTCAACTGTCATTTACCATTAACCGTAAGAATTGATTACGGCAGGGAATTGAGTAGTTCTTGCATTTAATTGACAATTAAGTAAGCATGGCGACCAACGGAATGTTTTTAACGATGACGCCCATTTACATATGGCCGATTGCAATGTACTCTATGAATTAATGACGATACACGATTACTTAATGCTGTTGCAAATATGACGGTTGAATGATCACTATTGACTAATGAAGGTTTGAACACATAGCCTACCTATCCTCACAATTCCAACCACGTTTAGCTGACATTGTATCCGGTTTCTCATCATATATATAAATACCCAACTACAGTACTTGAACACTGTCTTACTTCAGAGTCGACACATTAGGAACAAAGGCAGCAACAAATCCTTTCAATCAAAATATCTCACAATCAGAAAAGAGACATGGCAAGGATTAACTCTTTAGCAAATTTTCCACACTTACCCTTCAAATAATACAACCTAGATCACATAGGTTAACGTATCCCAGCATTTTCTGAAACCATGTCTGCACTAAACAATATGGAAACCTTCCACTCATGAGTTGGCGTTATTGAACACAATACCTTCTTATGGATTCTACTATGTGTGTAGCTCTGCATTGTGAGTGTAGGTCATCACTACGGAAGGATATAAATGCCTCTGCATAACAAAGACAAAACTAATTTGCAACAATTTGCTAATTTGCAGACATGTTTCCTTCAAAACAAAAAATAAAATGTTTGTTTTCTCGTTTGGCTATTCCACTGTAATGTAACAAATTTTACTTTTTCGTTAACATCATTTAAATCACAAAGTTGTGATTGACCATCATAATTTGCTAACGAATCAAAGATTTGTTCGGGTCTTCTTATGTTTTGCTAAATGCTTGAATGATGAGTTACAATTTCTTGGGATTTATACAATTATTTGCAAAATGTTCAATTGCTGACTTTTTTAAACTCAACAAAGATACAAAGTTTGCTAAATGCTCAATTTATGAATTACATTGTTTTGAATCCCAATAATCAATATCAAATTGTTCATTTTAGACATTTTCAAACAGTAGTGTGATGTATTGTATTAGGATAGTACATTTACTACATGGTATTCGCATGGTAGTTTAGTTCATTGTGACACCCATATCACTGCACCGAGCAGAGACTACCCGACTTTAGTGGTGTTCATCATTCCCAGGGTACCGTCTTTGTATTATTTCAATGGTGGTCGATGATCAGGAAAGTTCGTTGTTCCCAGGGTTTGATGTTCCCAGAAATGTTACTGCAATCCTAGAGGTTCAGTGATCTCTAGATTCAATGTTCAAGAGGTTCTAGGTTCCCTAGGTTTGGTATTGCGGAGGTTTGATGTTCCAGGGCTGGGGTGTTCCCCATACACACTGCAGGTTGTATGCAAACCGTTTATACATGACAGGAAGCCAAACCAAACAGATACTGTACCTTGGTAAATTATTAGGTCCAGGTCTAAATCAAATTCCAGGTAAGACTACGTTCCAAAGATCGTGATCGAAATGTAGGTAGCCTTATATCACGGAGGGGAGAAAACTGAGTAGGCCTTCGTGTCATCCTCTTCAGCGGTACCACCCCTTGACGAGATACAGTTAAAATACGCAAATGTTGTGTTCATGGTCATCCGTGACTATTGGCGTCGAGAATGACGTTAAAAACGCTGACAACGGTTGAGTGTGTCCCTTGATGGTTAGTCACTCGTGTTGATCTTTGAACCAGGAATTGGGAACTTCGGACCTGAGAAACATCGAACCCTGGGAACTTCGAACAGCGGGAGCATCGAGCCCTGGGAACGTCGAAATTCGTGGACATTGATGTTGTTTTTTAGATTATACTTCGTACCTTGGAAGAATTGCATTGATTCAAGAGCAGTGCTTTGCTAAAAAATGAATATTGGTTTGTGTTGTGTTTTTTTTTTTGCTGTTGTTTATTAATATTGCATAACAAAAGTCTGAATAAGATAATTGAAGAAAAGGCAACGTTAAGTGATATTTTAATCTTCCTATCCTTATAATAACAACTTAGGAAGAAATTTGGAGTTTTCAACGAATTAAATCTTTAACAGTTTTGGAAATAGCAACAACTTAAAACAAAATCCAGCAAACATTGACTAGTTCACAAACTTTTTTCTGTTTTACACTTGCATTACCACTTGCATCACGATTAAACATGAGCCAAACAAACAAATTTGTTGTTGTTGTTGTTGTCCAGGAATGGACTGATATCATATATTAGCCTTTGCGTTCTTAACCTGTTTTTCAACGACATATGAAATTTTATATTTCCACAGGGTTTCTTTTTGCAAGCATGTATTGTCTTCTCCAAATAAAGTGATATCACATACCAATGTGAAACCCAGAAAGTAAACAAATATAGCACCAACAAAAGAAATACCGACACTGTTTCAACACTTTGTAGGTCCACGGTCATAAAACGTTTGAAAAGCCTTTTTTTTTTTAAAAAGTGCGGTATTAGATATAAACACAACACTTTGGATTGTGATTCACGGATTGTGATTCAGAATCCCACTTTTTACAGTGAAGCCATTTTCTTTGTAAATGAATATCACCCGTCGCAATAACGGCCACTGGAAGGCTCAGAATAGCCGAACAGCTAATGGCTGTTACATCATTCAGGTATTACCTGACGAGTGCAGTACCTCGTGTGCTGTACAAAGTAACTAGTAGGAATTCACTGTATGAGTCAAAACTTCTGATGTAATTTATTTGTGTTACACTACAAGCACTGGGCACATTATCGTGCAGAGGCATATATAGAGTGCAGAGACGATGACTTTGACTAATTGAAATGGGGAAATAGAATGATTTTTTAACAGGTTACTTTAAACCCCTATGAACCCCTATGCAGTTTTGATATTTTGATATTTGCTGCACTATATAGTTCTATCTTATCTATCATGACACATTGTTACGTAATTATTATATACATACTATAATGAACTTACTTGTGCTCAATATTCTAATAGACTCGAAATGTTTTAATGAGTCCTCACGTTTGCACTGTTATGACGTAATAATAATCACTATTTAGCTCACTGTCACGGTTAACTTTACATGTGCCCCACAGTTCTGTGTAGGCTCGTATAACTTTGTAATGATTTTGTGAAAATACACGTGTGCACGTCTGCGTTTCATTTTGAAATCTCTTTTATATAAACGTGTATATTTTGAGGCTGGAATCGTTGTAGTACCGTTTTTGAATTCCTGTGAGAAATATTTTAGTACCAAAAACGTTATAAAATCAATAAAACACAATTAAAGATTAATTCACATCATGAGTATTAATAGTCTTCTTTTACTTGGAACAGGACCCATTTTTAATCTAGATCTTAAATTACAAGATTATCTCTCAAAGTGATGAGTCTAATTTGGCTTTATTTAAATGCCATTGGTTAAGGTAAGCCAACACAATGCCTTATGTTCAGATAAACATTATCGTGCAGTGTCAATTTTTACTTTTATCCGTGTCTGTCCGTAGATTGAGGTGTCATGGCGCGTGGCATGGCGACGTAGTTCAACAGCTGGTGCATGCAATGAAGTAGGATCTTTCAACAGCGGTGAAGGAACCCTAGGCTGTGCCAACTGTGATTTGTCTCTGCCGCTGAACTACAATTGTACTGAATTCAGTGTAGCGGAGGACTGGACGATCGGTGTTGGCAGGGGTTTCTACCAGCCTACAACGAGAGTATTAAATTTGACGTAAGTTTAATTTTCCATTTTATTTTTCATTAAGAAAATCAGACATGAGTCTTACTTATGGTAGTACCCGTCACCCAGAAAACGCCTCATTTGATTCATGGCATTACTCGTGTATTTTACATATTTTGTAATTTAATATCATCATTACATGTTGTTATGGTAATCGTCACTAATAAGTCCGAAGTTTTTTTTAAGTAATGCAATCCTGCACAAACTTAAAAAAGTCGTGTGACTTTCTCTCAGAAAAAAGTAGTAATTTGAAAATTGAGCAATAAAAAGCGCTTGCTGACACTATTGTGGCAACAATCATCAAATAAGCACAATATATAGAACTGATAGAGCATGACATTTCTACTCATGTATAGGTGTAGTTATTACAGTTTTGAACGACTAGTAGGTAAACCACGGTCATAGTCCCCTTTCATTTTTCTAAAGGTCAGTCCACGCAGTGATAATAGCACACACACAATCATTTACCAATTCACCACTGCCTGAAGACTAAGATACGCAAAGCTCTGCAAGTCTGCAAGTCAATACCAAAACTAAGACCCTCGATTGGGTGGCATGGCGTCATCCAAAAAAGGTGAAAAAAATAGCTTTTAGGGTAAAAAAGTTACATTCTTAGCTTAGGTTTGACCCTAAACATTATTAAAAAATGAAGGGTTTCGAGGGTTTAGTTAGTCAATAAAAGTAAGCGTATATCCTGCGATGTAAGTGGACAGGATGTTGTTGTTTGAATGGAGCAGGTTTGTCATTCTTGTGGACTGTAGATATATCGGTAAAAGAAAAATGTATGAGAAAATCATACTCTTTATCCATTTTATTTCAGATGGTCGGGATGTTGTTGGGTGAGTGGAGCAAGTTGGTCATTTTTGACGACTGTGGATCTATCCATTCGAGAAGACACAGGCCTAATTAACTTTTCACCAACAACGTCTGCTCCGCCTATCGTGCCCTTTAAACTCGGCTGTGACAACAGCTTCGTTATACCAAGTAATCAGTTTGACTTCATTCAAATTAAAAGGTTGGAGTTCTATTAGCCGGCTTATAGCTGAATAAAGATATCCAGACGCCATTTCTCCAAGTAAATTTCCGATTTTTCAAGACGACTTTTACAAGATGTTTGTGTTATTAATGGTGAAATAACACATTTTGTGTAACATTTTTATAGCAACCCGAAACGGGGTGTTTCAAAGGGACATTTTGAAAGTGCACACTTTTGAAAAATTCACAATTTTCCCCAAACCTGTCAAGTTTCCTTGACACACTTATGACAAATGGTTAAACTAGTAATATCCCTATGTGTCACCTGTATGTAAACAATATATGAGTGAGTAATTAACATTTCAATTTGTTTTGTTGAAGAATTCAGACCAGAGCACGGCTGAAGACAGACACAAGTGTAGGGAATTAACTTTAAACCAATGAAGCTGTCCACCCCCCCAAAAAAAATGGGCAAATGATAAACTATCAATCCCCTTTATTTTTTGGACGAGTAAACCTTTGATACAAGAGATTTCAAATTAAAGAACGTCTTCATGCCTTTTAAAACGACCTTATTTTTACTTTCCTCATCGAAGTGGGTGAGAAATGTATGATGTAATATAGAAAATCATTACCATCTGTATTCGTCTCATCAATCTCATTTCAGCGCAAGATGAAGATCCAGACGATATAAGGTGTTTCTGGGCCACAACGTGTGGCGGCATCTGTGGTCCTATACCTGGTTTCACCCTTGATGAAGTGAGTGACGTTTCCATGCAATTGAGCCCCTTATTTTACATACAGCGGAAGGTGTGATTCGCTAAAACTGCTAACTGATACCAATGTCCATCTAGAAGTTGAGAAACCTACAATGTAGTATGACTACAGAGTCCAATATGACTACAGAGTGCAAAGGCTTCCTTTACCCGTTTGAACTCCGTTAACGCTGAGAAGCAATCTTGGGAAGTTTAATATGAGTGAATCACAACTTTGTGACCATAATTGGTGAATAATCATAATAAAGATTTCTTAGAACTCCATTTCCTATATCGTTGTTCTAAGTACAAAGATACATTGCTGGCATTAAAAGGACCAATTCATTGAATGGTCTTTAATGATTGACTGTTTACTCGTGGTTTCTGGAATATCTTTTCTGGAAGTCCTATCTGCGTTGCTGAACGTGCCTGACAATGTTATCTGTTGAACCTAAAAGTACACATTTTCAAGGACGAGCAAAACTTCGCAGCGACTCATATAAGGACATGTAAACCTAATTAGAGAGTTGTGCACATCACGGTACTGTCAAGTTGACATGGAATCACGCATCGACTTCAATCTTTCGTTGTACATTCAAATCAACCCATTTCAGCATGGTGCAATATCATATATGAAACTGTATGTGATGTCAATATTTCGATATCAGGGAATGTGAATGCTGGCCTTTGTTTGGAAAACAATCATGTTCAATAATCTGCACCCGTTTGAATTGTTCAATGCTAAATCGAGTTACAAATTACACAACAACCGCAGTCAATCCTTCTATAAACAGGTAATCAGACGCACAATTAATACTATTGTAGTTTGTCGTCTCGAAATTTTTTAATGATATTATATTATCAATGGGTGGACAATGAAATTCAAAATTTGCCTTTTGAGGATGAGCCTCTCTTTTCCTTTTCTCTCAGTCATCTTGCACACTGACTCTTCCCGCCAGCGCGGGAATATCAGAGGGACTGTATGAGATGGCACTTGAAGTAAAAGATTTCAATAGCCAGGAATCATCAACACCATTGAGCGAAATACCCTCACAGTTCTTTATACTAGTATTCAGCTCTCCAATACCATGTGACGCAATCCCCGCACTGGTTCCCTCGACGAGAGAATGCGGGTCGTGCATCAAAATACCAGAAGGAACAATTTACACAGATAGGCTGGTAGCTAGGGCTGCTGACGGTCTCAGGTGAGTGAAACAGTCTACGTGTACTGAAAATGACGTTCCAAAAGTTCCAAGGCAAACTTTCGAAAGTCCTAAATACTAAGTGGGCAAAGTTTGAAACTTTGACATTTTAAGCACAAGGTTCGAAGTGGTCCTTACGGCTTTATACATTTGTCCCTCGTCATGTATTTTCGTTTTCTTTTTGTGTGTTAATTCACATTAGCATTAACGGTTTGGTTTAATACAGGCATATCAAATTCCTTCTTCTCTTTGTTCATTTGCCATGTTTTTTTTCCATTAAATCCTGACATTTTCCTTTATTTCTGTTTTGTTGTTTGTTTGCTGTTGTCATTCTTCGTCCCATCTCTTTGTGTTGTTTGTTTTAATTACAATGACATTACAGCATCGCGTCATTCGACACTTTGTCACCGCCCGGATTGACGATATCCGCTGTTATGCCCTTGTCAGGGGAGTCTAACGATTATTACATTGACGTATCTTGGGATCCTGGTTCCTCGACAAGTGAAGATTTTTGCGTGAGACCTGTCGACAACGGAGGGTGAGAGGCAAAAAGATTGTAGGGATTTTTTTACTTGCGTTTACATTTTTACGGTTACCCGTGACACCTTATGAAATATACGTAAAAACAAAACAAAAACTAACAATACAAAAGGACTTGAAGTTGATGTAGTTAGGGGAAGAATCAGTAACGTTTTTGGAAGTCTATTGGAGGAGAAATATAGGTTTTCATGTTAAGCATATTATTTAAAGACAAAGTGACATGCGCTTTAAAGAGAGATGGATTCATTCAGAATCTAAGAGTAAAACTCTCTGAGTATAAATCCTTTTTAACGGTGTCCATATTTTAAGAACATTTTTGAAATAAGCCTTTCAAATTTTGATGACAATACGATTATGCGGAGTTTTAAGCAGTGTCAGGATTATTTTTGTTGGGCCTATATAGGCCTACATTGTCTCTTAACCTTGATTTTAACCTTGCATTTATAGAAAACGACACGTGCTTAAAAAATAAGACCCTCTGACCTTGAAGTATTGAGGAATTTACAAATTTGGGCATTTCGCCTAGGTTTATTCATAAACTGCAAACAGAAAATTGTTCGTAAAATGGTTAATGTTTGATGGATTTTGATGACATTCGTGGCTATGTCAAACGTTTTTAAGAGTTAAGCCCAACAATACTCAAAAATGTGTTTTTTTTTATGTCACATGTGCTTTAAGTCGTCATTATAAAACATGAACACCGCAGTCGGCAATAACTAATAGCAATAAGGACGGGCCGGTATGCTTGCTTGTCTGCCTAAACTTTCAATGAACGTGGACTCAAGAAACGGAGGCTAATAGGAAGCCAGAATACTATCACTTAAGATATCCCTAATGTAGAGTTGTAGGCTAATCTACTTCCAAAACGATCATGTTGGTCAGTGAATAAGGTTAATTGTAGGTGATAACAGAAAAATGACAATTTGGACAGATGTCTTGTATCAGCTATGAATCAAAAGCAACTTTGGTGTATAGCTTTTCATAGAAATCTTCACTCTTTTACGCCATGTAGCACTGTAATACTGCCATAATTCCTTGAAATAACATTAGTCACTTAATCCACGGTCTAATCGATACGGTGATAAAATGTTCTCAAACGTGACAAAAATAGAGTAAAAGATAAGTCATGGAGCAAGAGGTAAAATAACCAGTGATATTATTAAATAATATTTGTCACAGAAAACTAAAAAATGATAAGTTAAGTCAGACCAGAATTAATTGAAGCGTGATTACATAATAACAGCTAAAGCCAATTGCAGACCGTTTTCCTCTATTTCAGTTGGAATATTAACTTGGTAATAGGTCCACTGTAACAAGTGTGTATCATGGTATTCTGACTAGATAGTTTCTAGTCGTTCTGGAAAGTTCTCCTCTCTTGAAAAGCACTCTGTTTCTGTAATGTAAAGTCTTTGCGAATGCCCAAAACCACTTGATTTCAATTGTCTACATCACGTAATGAAACGGGATCCCGCTGAGTAATCGTGAGGGTCACAGTGATCGGTTTGCGTCCAGCTTTGTCGCCAGTGACAGTCAAAGATATTGGGAGGTTTCTTGCATGAGTCAAAGGTAGCCAGTAACTTGCAGCAAACGATAAACACTCAACTTGGTTTGCTGATGTACACTCACCAGTTCGATGTGCACTCGTAGGGAATTGTTTAAAGAAGAGATTATTCGACTCATATTGATTTAAACGCGGAAAGGTCCTCGTTTAGCCAATACCAATAAAGCCGTACTGTGTTTTCTCCCTCCCTTTTAGTATCCGATGTTGAGAGACAGAAGAAACGTTTAACCCCAAATTACATTCTTGAGCAGTAAAAGTATCCTGGATACCATATCAAACGCATTATGCGGCCACAAGGTATTGCTGAAAGTGTGATTTTTGCCTCATGTGGATGCTTCTCGTTTGGAATTATCTTTTGAAAAATAAATCATTTTGTGTTAACGTCTAGCATTACTATGACGTTACTACTTACCAAAACCTTTTTTCTGTTTGTTTCAGGAACGTTGGCCAGTATTGTTGCTTCGTTTTAAGCATAGGTAAGTACTTTCATTTAGGATTGATTTACGCTTTTTCAGTGTTTCCGAGGTAAATTTTGAGGTTAGTTATTCAAAGTCAAGATATACATAAAAAATGTATCTTACTGAATCAGAAGCTCCTTTTTACCACTTACCCTATACCCACCTGGTCTTTCTTTTCCGCACAACTGTCTGTTTCATTGACCAAGTACAATGAAATAGCGTTTAGTGCTCGAAGACATTCTGCATTTGCAGTGTTGTAATAAATAAGTAGCAGTATAAGTAAAAACTCCAAAGTATTGTATTACTGTCTTAAATAACAAAGCACATCCTGCGTAGATTTAACCGCGGTTGTAGTAAAATATAAACTTTCCTATAATTCCAAAGTTTAGTTGTTTGAGAAATGTAAAAGGGTTTCCTAGTTAATTTTTACTACAAAATTTTGTTAGGATACCTGAAAACTGAGGAACTGCACTGAAAAAGTATAATGATTCGAGAAATATTGTAACATGTATTTATTGACATACTTTTCTTTTTATCTTTTCAGTTGCTGTGGATATGCAGTGGGAGTTTCAATGTATTGTCACTCCTCCTGTTCTGGACCTGAGATCATTGAAACCAATTAACTTGTTAGCATTGGCAGGTGGAGGTCCAGACCAATTTAGTATGACTTTTAGAGGAAGAGATAATCCTGAATATTACAGCGATGGAAGGTCTGTTGAATATTCAGAAACGAAGGTGAGCTGCCTCAGGAAAGGGAAACTGTTATGATGTTGTTTATAGAACTGAGATTTCCGAAGTTTCCGTTAAGGTTTGAAAAGTATCTGTAGTAACAGTTACAGTTACCCTTTCCAGTTTTAATAATACAACATTAGGGAAACAACATTTTCGTTAATCAGTTGTCAAAATATATGCTTAATTGTCTAGTAACGTCCAACTATTTCCTAAGACTGTAGTGTGTACAAACTAAATTATTAAACAGTTTGTTTTCTGTCATTTAAAACTAACTGCAGCAAAAATCAAAATCAAAGTCTTACTAAAGAAAAAAGAGACTTTAGACTTCCCTTAAAAGGGAAAATTCTATGGCAGTGTCAACAGTAGCTACGCACTTTTAATAACACAGTCCGAGTTTATATTCTGATAACATGTACTTGCTTTTGTCTTATGTAAAGTCATTTTATGTCCATGTTCTCTTTGTTCATCTGATATTTTAGTCAGTTTAGGTCATATTTCGTAATAGATATGGGTATTTGAGCAGCCAATTCCTGCTGCCAGGTGTTCAAATGCCAAGTTGTTTTTAAGCCTCCATGTGACCGAGCTTGAAAAACATCACACACCACAAAATACTTTCAAAACACATAGAGAATGAAGTGGTTTCATTTAAAACACACAATGCACACACACACATATATATACACCCACGCACGCACACAAGAAAACCATTCCCTTGCATCATGATTTATTGGATGAAGTAAAAATCGTTGGAAACCAAATTGTTACCAAATGGTCATTCCACAACTATACCATTGGGAAAGATGGTAGTGAAGAGATAGCCACTTAGTGAGTGCTATAAGTGGCACTGGATATTATTGATTTGAACTTAACTTTAATCTCGAGCAATCAGCCAATGAGCTCACTATAGGGATTACACGGAATAAAACTTTCCATAACACGAGGAAGGGTTCGAAAATACTTACATTTTTTTAATTCTTGTAAAATCTCTTACAAAATGACAGTTTAATCACATGTGCTACAAAACAGCTATTTTCCAAACCTATTGACACTACACAACTCATGTGGACAGATGAGTGTAGTGGATTGTAGGTTTGGACTAGGACAAGAGTTCGACCATTGGCAGGCAAAGACATATCATATTGTTTGAAAGAGATCGTTAGTCTTCTCCAAGAGTTTTTACCATGACTAATTTCTTTTGTAAGACAAACTTTTGTGAAAGGACTAATTTTTCGGGTTCAAGTTTCTTTGTTATGTTACAATATCGCTAGCAAATGTCGTGAATTCTAAGTCACCTTCTGCCATGCATGATGTCGTTTGAAGGATAAATTTTTATAGGTCATTTTGTAATGGACTGTACTCTGTCGCACATATCAACATGTTTTTCACTTCCATTTAATTGATCACAGGGAACAGTCACAGGAGACGAATCCAAACTAAGAAAGCATGAAGCTGTTTTAAGGCAACCTCTAGAAAATTATCATCAAGCCGATAGATTTGGAGTCCACTACTGTAATTACTTTTCTACTGAAATGAGGTTTGAGGCTCAGGTGTTGATTCACAGTCAGAAAAGTAAGTCGTTTTTTATATTAGTGCATAATTACCATTAACTCATGTTAATGATGTGGAAAAACACATCCTGCAGGTTCGTCATATTAATATGAAGTTGACTCTCGTCACCACATGAATCATGCTACAAATGACTTTTCCATGACTTCGCTTCTGATTGGTGGTTTGGAAGTAGCGCCGTAGTTATGTTATTCTATAGGACGACCACAACGCCAAAGGGGCAGAAGGTGTAAGACGGTAACCGGAGATAGAACACAGTCTCTAATCAGAAACGATGACTAGACGTTGGGCAGAGAGGTTAACGACAGACATCAATACATCAGATGGACAGATCGCTGAATAAGCAATGTCCATTAATAGGCCACAGAGAGATGATTAAGTTAAGTCTCGTTGAACTAGTATTGTAGGCAACAATTACGAGAGTTGACTACCGAACAAGAAATCAAAGCGGCTATGATGGTAGTCTTCAGATCAGTGTATCTTTACACGGATGGCTATCGCAATCAGTTTTATTCACAGAGATCTGGAATATTCTCCAAATCTCTAGTAATGTATCATAACATCATTCCTGAGTTCGAAGGTGTAGGGCATCATTTGGTTTATAATACTTCGAGACACCAATGCCACTATACTGGGCGCCAAGATTTCTGTAATGCATCACCCCAGACAGTTTCAATTCTCCCAACCACCTACCTCTAGTCTCTCCTTCAATCGTTTTAAATTCCTCCACATGTGTATTCAAAACAATGGATCCCTGTGTACGCTGNNCAGTTGAGAATTTTGCTTTCCGAGAGGTAAAAATATAGCCTAGGGTGATGCAATACAGCCTTTGATATCCACAGTAATTACATTTTAGTCATTATCCTTACAGTACCCAGGATCTGACTTAACTCACTTACGGTATCTGATATTTTCACGTACAGCTCTGATACCCAAGAACAGCATTAGAACAATTATTTTATCTGTTGGCGAGACCCTCACTCTTTGTGTGGAACCAAATCTACCTAGGACATGGAAAGGACCACTAGTATGGCGTTTTGAAGGTCTGGAAGAAGCCAGCTGGTTACGTCGTTGGACAGGTTCTACATGTATCCATGTGAAACATATACAGACCTGCCAAGCAGGAGTGTACGAAGCATACCGCCGTATCTGCGGAAGACACGTGAAGCAACACGCTTTCTTTGATGTTCGAGTACGAGGTAACATATGGCTTGGCATCTCAGTTGTATTAAGAGCCAACAAGATTTTCTATTCGAGATTTTCTTACAGATCTTTCCTGTTCCTTTTTCAAGCGTGTCCAAGTGGTTTTCACACCCCTCCGGCTTGTACGGGCACTTGTAATGCTACATGTATTCTTGGTTACTGTGGTGACGATGGCTCGTGTGTGTGCAAAAATGGAATGACCGGTGAAAACTGCGACACAGGTAAAGAATGGGCGTAAATTCAAGAGATTTGGATTTAAACAAGTATGTTATTATTGTTTTTAAATTTTCTTTACTCATAAAATATTTGGTTGGTGAGTAATGGTATTTCCACCTTATCATGATTGACTATAATATCTAAAAATTATAGTGTATAGTGTATAAAAACGTACTCTGCTCAAGTTGCAATAATGTGATATCTGTTCCTAGATGAATCCACCATGGTTCAAATGTGAATTCAGCGAGAATCAGTTATGTGGTAAAATTTATAAAGTTTGTGGAAAACTTTGCTGAGCAAGCGATGTCTAAACAGTTGATCAAGACACACATTTACAGGTCCATAGCTACCTCTCACCATGTTTACGAAAAAAAATCACAGGTTTTTCCGTTAAGCGGAAGTAAATTCATCATTGCGTCTTGCACACAGTACCTTCGACGAACTTACACTACATAGAGTTCACTTATGAATAGTATTTATTATCTCTTAGTCAACAGAACTGTAACTGTGCCTGCCTTTACTACCTGTAAAGTACAAAAGCCTGTTATTGCCAAAATGTTTTTGTCAACTGCATGTATTGTGGTGATGCACAAAATGCTTCAGAAAATCGCGCTACAAAAAACGACTATTGTACTTTTAATGCTCTAGTAGTTTACTTGTCAAAAGATTCTTCAAAAACTGTCACCAACGAGTACGTCTACACTTGTATGTTCTGTCGAATGTAACTTTAGCGTGTGTCTTTGTATATGGCGCAAAGGGTAAACTGAGCAACATAGACAACACTGGCCTATATTGTAGAGGTACGGTGATGCCTAAAGCAAATTTTGCACGAAAATTGTCAATATTAGAGAGCGAAATTACTTCATATCTACCTGCAGATTACGGCCGTCATGTACACTGTATTCAGTAATGTTACCAACACGTATTGGTGTTCGAATCATTATTGACTGACCAAATCTTTCAATTGTAGCAGTTATTGAACACATATCCCTTAAATTTATTCATTCGATCAAGATCGAAAATGGTTCAAAGAGTTGTACCACGAACCTGACAGATATTGCTTAACTTTTCATTTATTTATTTGGCTGATCTAGCCACAGCCGGATATCTTGGTCTCATATCTGGAGATGTTGCCTGTTCAACTGTCGGCCTGGATCCTGATTGTCAGAGTAGTTTGGTATGTACGCAACATGCAGGATGTTCTTGTCTTCCTGGATGGAAAGGAATAAACTGTGATGAAGGTAACTATACTTTTGTTTTCACAAAGACACTGTAATCTATGTAATTCATGACAGTAAAACCGTGCTAATGTGTTCAACAGACACTCTTTCATGCCCTATGGACATGACACCTAATACCCCTTGCCAAGCAGCTCAAGANNTGACGCACCTGAATTACTTTAGGGAGACAATGTTTAATTGACCATGTGGATTATCGCAGCATGAGGTGATATAACTGACCTAAGGCGATGACAATTTATCAAGAAGTTGAACCTCAGTAGAACAAAAGAAGAGTGAGGTTGAAGTGAATCCCATTTTAACGTTCGAGTGACGGCATGTTATCACTTCATATATTTGCCATTTTGGTAATTCTGCCTGTTATTCACATTTTTTCGTTAGTTGAATTATTATCGTACATCGTATTCCCTTTAATTAATCAAATCCAAAGTTGCACTGGCGAGGACAGACCAGAAAATATGTAATCATTGTTATTGATATGTCAATATTTTGTGTATGTTCTACTCATAAATACTTTTAAAGCACGAGGGTTTGTAATCTAATATCGGATAATTACCATATCCCATTCATCCATCTTGTAATTTATGTTTCAAATCTTTCATGGATATGCCACTTCAGAATCGTTATACGTGGACTACAGACAAGTAAATATATAACAATATATAAACAATTTTAACATATTATTTGTCGAATGTAGGTACTTTGATTTACTCACATATCCACACATGCATTACTACGTAAATTTTGCTTGTCATACAGAGTGAGTCAGTAACATCAGCCTGATCAATGAGTCTTTTTCTCTTTCAGAGTGCGGTCCATTGCAGTGGGGACCAGACTGTGCTTTTGCATGCGAAGGAGCCGTCCCGTGCGATCGTTTTACTGGCAAGACTTAACGTGGTTAATTTCACGGTTTTCTACTGTATATAATTTTGTGTCCGCCGGCTTTCGTAAAAATTCCATTAACGGTGGCCAAATGTCATTTGAGGTCAATAGGAGTTACATTGTAAAAACGTATACAAGAATCATTTTTAACATTGACCTCTGACCTTATAAGTGTTATGTAGTTCTGTAACATTAGTAGAAGAAACCTTCAAACCTTTTTTGGTGGTCGGTTTAGATCATTTAATTCAAACCTGGGTTAAATCACAAAATCGCTGTGAACATGATATCACGAGAACAGAAGTACGGAGTGATCTTCTACCTGCTCGGTTTGTGCATCGCAATGAGTATATGAGCAGCCTGTTGTTTTAAACACTGATTCAAAAGTTTGTAAACAAGATATCTCAAGAAAAAGAATTTTAATAGTACAATATCGAGTACAACAATTTTCTTTCGTTAATGTTCACGATCATTGCCACCGGACTCTTCTGTTTAGCTGATTTATTGTAGAAAGTCATTGTAGAAAGTGTTGGAGGAGTAGAATAATTAGCTGGTGCTCTAAATTTAAGCTGGTAATGTAAATTGAAGAAAAAAAAAGCTGTCAATGATCAGTTTTGGCGCGCAGCCAACATTCGACTTTTTTATTTACTGTAGCGATAGAAAAAGCAAATTTTGGGCAATAAAGAAATCGGTTGGGTTGTTATGTTGTATACAGCCTATAGTCATATATTGTAAGATAATAACTACAAGTGCCAAAATAAATTGTTCGGATATATACAAACGCGGCATATATTGTGATCTTTTCATTAACTGTGAATCCTCCGTTCCACCAATTTAACAATAATGCATTGTGATTAGAACAGAAACTGATATAAAATGTGAAATATTCAAGAAAAAGTTCCTTAGAAGGGGGAAATAAGTAATATGCGACATACTTAGCAATTAGCTACTGATTTCTACACTCAGTAAACAGTATGTAAATGTATAGTATACTAGGTACAGGAGAGATTCATTGGTTTCTGATGCTGATGTTGGTTCTACTGAATATTTCTTCTGAGGCTAGAAAGCATATATCAA
>VJOZ01059386.1:0-12419 GCA_009801055.1 Stichopus horrens
ATACTACAATAATTAAAGGTCATTAAATATAAACACCTCAATTTTACTACTTAGTCATTATAACAAGGACAGGGCTCACCACTTAAGATGAACAAAATGCTTACTTTTCTGTTTGATTCCTTGTGTCAACAAAGGAATATATGCAGTCAGCTTTTCGGTGTGTGTGTACATGTTTTTGGATGCATCTGTGGGTTTTGAAAGGGCGCCGATTGGGGACACACACGAGAATTAGAGCTTGTAACTGAGGATATGCTAAAAAATGGGAATATCCCCGTTTCTGGATATTTTAACATAGGATATTTTAACATTATGCAAATTGGGGTTTCAGATATGCCCCTTCAAGTTTATAGCTCAAAATGTGGGCATCAGAAGTCATATGTTAGCCATGGGTGACCTATAGGGCCCAATTTTTACAAGTACATCTGATGCTTCTTTGGAAAGTACTGGTTAAATTATATGGATCGACTAAAAAAGTCAGAAGTGTACTCACCAAAAACATATCTAAATTGTGATTTTAAACAATTAATCTAGCTAAATACATAGTTAATATAATCCAGTCTGTGTCGATAACCAAGTAATGAAAAGTGAAATGTTAATGTGAAATTCCAAAGAAGTGGACAGAGAAACTTTTTGCTTTCCTGTCATGAACCATGTGGCTTCTGCTTAGGAAAAGTTGTAAGTTCTCTCGAAATAAGAGAACATTCATTTGCTAAGCAATGCGAAAATATAATTTAAGATTACTAAAATGAATGTTCAAAGATACTTCAGAAAATGCAAGATAATTACTGTAAAGGAATATTTGGGGATTTAATGGGAAATTCATTATGCCAAATTGGAATAGAGGCTTGTGCCTAATCATTGAGAAGTGGGACTAAGAGTGACTAGTTCTTTGTTCATCCTGTGTGAAGTAAGGAATTTTGGCTCATGGATAATTACTCATCTGCCGAAACAAAGGGCTGTGTAAATCAAACTTACCAGGGGAACTTTCCAATAATTTTTCAAAAAATCTGCACACCAGAAATGAGGGCAAGCCTTTGATATATGAATTGTCAATAAAGCTGCCACAGCTCCCACAGATTATGCTTACCAAGATGTGGTTGTGTCACATTACTACTATGGTCTTAGTGTCTTCAGAGTGCTGAAGGTTTTGGGGTCCAAGATCCAAATGAGCCATTTTATGAGATCATGCCAAATGCTTCTTCTCCTATATATTGTGTGTTACTTAAGTTGAAGTTGTGTCACATTGCTGCGGTGGAAGTGGAACATTCTGGTTGGTCAGGATTATTGGGGCTAAGGTCCCAAATGGACCATGTGAGCCATTTTTATGTAATCAGGCAAAAGGCTTTTTTTTTGCACTGATCGTATGGTAGTAAGTTTAGTTTGTGTCACATTTCTACTATTCTGTGGGAGTGGTACTTTCAGGGTGTTCAGTGTGTTTGGGTCCAAGGTCCCAAGTCAGCCATATGGGTGATTTTATGACATCATATAAACTGTTTCATGTCCTACACTACAGATTGTCTGGTTCTATGGTAGGTTGATGTTATTTCACATTACTGCTATGGTAGTGATACCTTCAAGGTTTCCAGGAATTGCAGATTGTATCGTACTAAGTTGACATTGTGTTACATACTTTACTTCTATAGTAGTGGTACCTTTGGGGTTGTAAGACTGGAGTGTGAGTTAAAAATTTCTCATTAAAAGTCAAGTTCCACAGAATATGTCATAGCTACTACAAAGTGACGTTGTGTTAGCCCTATTTTTGCATAGATGGATATTCATACCCATTCTCAATTGGTCTGTTTGATTTCAAGTAACAATGATTAACTATGCTTTCCTGGAGAGTCTGATTTTTGTAGGGTCATCAAAAATGTTGAGACACTTTTCATATATAAATATCTAGAAGATGAGTGCATAATTCTCTTTCAGGTTTTGTGACATGTGATTTTTTCCCCTACTCTCTCTTAGCTGAAACACTGACCAAGAACAGATGTAAATGACCACGCGATTAACAGGATAACTCATATTCCAGCTTTAAGGTGTCACATTAGTACCATGGAAGTGGTTCCATTTGTTTGTTCATCGATTTTGCGTTCCACAGTCTGAAATGGGCAATATGGGCTATTGTATAAAACCGTGCAAAGTGCTTCTTTCTGTTCATTTTTGTGGGGGGGTCAGTGTCAGAATGGGCTGTTCATGGCCACAACTTATTAAATCATGCAAAGGATTGTAATCCTTCAGAGTATCTGTTCTTATGTGAAGGGTTTACCAAATTACTGCTATGGTAGTTTTACCTTTTGGTGCTCAAGGTCATTGAGTTAGAGGTCTAAGTTCCTGAATGGGTCATAAGGACCATTTAATGAAATTATATAACATGCTTATATAATTTTGGTTTCAATGAGTCGTAACCTTTGTAGTAATGCGGGTGTATGTACGTGTGTGTTTGTGTGTGTATGTTCATGATGCCTACCTTGCAAGCCTGGTATCTCAAGAGGAGGAGCTAGTCATGCACAAATTTAATATTTGGTATGTTGGTGTACCTTACTGATTGCAAGAAGCCTATTATTTTTGGTGGAAGTCAAAAGTCATTTGGCATCAACAGTGGTAAACCAATACCTTAAGAAGTGGAGTTGTACAGATCTCACTTTTGGTATGTAGAGGTACAAGTAGCTTCAATGTTTTTGATGGAGATCAAAGATCAAGTCAAGACAATCTGCAAACCTGATACCTCAAGAAGGGAAGCTTGCAAGAATTTGATGCTTTGAAGGTAGTTAAGCTCTTGCATATATCTCTGTAGTATGCAATTACGCATGTTCAGATCAATAGCTTCAGTATCAGTTGTCAACTTATGTCAGCAGATGTCATTGTACATCTCAATTGGTGATGTGATAAGTAACTATATTATCACAATAACCAAGCATTGTACACTCACTCGTCTTATGCAATATGTCAGATTCCGAAAAAAGCCCCTACCTGAAATCTTTAAAATCACAATGCATTTGTGCATTCTGGACATGTTCAATGTTGAAGCAAACACCAAACACTTAAATGTCATAATTCCTACCAGTTAAGATGTGATGGATATATATTCAAATACTATTGATGAATATATTCTAATACTATTGATGAATATATTCTCATACTATTGATGAATATATTCTAATACTATTGATGAATATATTCTAATACTATTGATGAATTTATTCTAATACTATTGATGAATATATTCTAATACTATTGATGAATATATTCTTATACTATCAATGGATATATTCTAATACTATCAGTGGATATATTCTAATAGTATTGATGGATATAGTTTGTTGATGGATGTGTTCTATTACTATTGAAGTAACTCAGGTATATTTTACTGAGCATTTTGGTTCACTGGATATTTCTCTTGTAGAAAACTGTTTAGTCAACTTGACAACTACAAGAAACAAAGCCTGGAAACATCACAGGCAGATTCCGGGAAACCAAAGTCAACCGCGAAGAGTGGAATGGTTACTTACGAACTCTACCATCACCCTAGCAGGGATCAGTTTGATAAAGTCTCTAAGGTATATAACTTATTCATAGTATACATAATCTGTCAATATTGATAGCTTTATATGTTGCCAATAATATGCTTTGATTTACCTGTCTATAGTAAAGTTTAAATTGTCAGTGTTGTTAGCTGCTTAAATGATGTCCATAATATGCTCTGATTTCCTTTTGAAAATTTCTTGACTGAAGCAGTTGTCTCAGCAAATCAGTTAGTATACTCTTTAAAGAATCTTCATTGCTTTAAAAGTTGATAATGATAAAATAGATGTTTTGATTAAAATAACTTGAAGAGCAGTGATTTAACTGATTCAAATTAAGAACTGAAAGGCAGACAATGAGATCTACATAATAGCTAACACTAGTGACAAGAACACAAAAACATGACTCCACAGTAGCTGACATTACAGCAAAGTAGAAGCTGTTACTCTTCTAGGAGTGAAGCATCAATTGTGGATAGCTGTTTTTAAGCCTGTATCATACTTATCTGTGTAAAAAAAAGTTGTATTTGTTAACAATCAGATTTCAGTTTTATGTAGTTCAAGCCACGTATAGTACTTTACAATGTGTCTTTCACCAGCAAGTGCTTTGATTTTTCAGAAAGTTATCTGTGAAGTATTTGAAAGGTTTACATAATGTCATTGTGATACTCATCATAGATGCATGATGCAACGACATTTCCTTTACTAGGCTTCATTTTTTGAATATCAAAGAGAATACTGAATTGCTCTCTTGGATACAAAGCTTGGGAAAGCACAAATCCCGATGCACAGCCTCTCAACACAGCAAATTGACCCTTATTGCCACATTGTTCCCCATCAAAAAAGAGTTATCATCATTTGTCATTCAAATTTCACTCAACATTTGTTACACTCTGATAAGTTACCAAAAAGACAAAAAAACAAAAGGGCATGACAGAATTTTGCAATTTCTCAGTAAGAATGTGTGCACCAAAGGATATTACAGAAACAGCAATACTAGCTTATCTCTCAGACAATTGCCTAGTGATTCGAATTTGGGTTGTCACATTTTAATGGTTAAACAAATGATTGGCCGTTGAAACGGCGCCTATAATTCATCCAAACGTTCAACGGATATTCAAGATCCAACCCCCGAAGTTTTATCATATGCTTTGTCCCCATGGTTTGTGTTTATATGTTTTCATTCAAAAGGAAGTTTATCGCTTAACAAACTTCGCAATGTGTCGAAAGTAAACTATCGGTAACAGTTAAATGATTCCCCCAGACAAAATGCAACGTCTTTGTATCGCTATTTTGTTCGTAGTAATAACCCAAAATCTGCTTATCACAACACAATTAATACCAATTAATTCACTGAAACTTTCTCAGATCAGACTGTAATAAAAGTAATCGTAGCCCAAGTCCTTCACAGGACACACGTTACAGCCGGAAATATGAAGACCTGCAATAGTTGCCAGCCTGTTTCACATCCTACTGTATATTACCGTTACATAAACAGGGTGTGTAGGCTCTCACATGTTTTGCTTTGAGTGTTTTAGTTTCATAAAGCAAAGCTTATGTATGCACCGCGTCCATGCACACATGCATCTCTACAATAGACTTGAAAGCAACAAAAGGCAAGTCTGATATCTGACGCTCTCAGCATCTGTCAATGGACTAAAAGTATGTGTATTTGTCCGCTTCAAATGCAAGAATGTCCCATCGGTTTTCACTGTGTAAAAGGATTGTAGGAGTTACGCTGCTTGGAGAAGAGCATGGTTCAAAGATGACAGCTACATGCATGATACAATTCTATGAGCAGTACAAACAGACAGAATAGTTTGTCAAAAATACAGATAAGAAGTGAACTTTATTTCAGTGTTGTTGTGAGGGTATCAACTCTTGCCTGTTACAAATGCATTGTATTTAGGAGCATGGTCTATTGCTCTCCTGCAGAAATAAATGAGTGTGACTGCAAGGTAGTTGAGTTTTGGGAGCGAGGCTCTCCTAGGGCTAATTTAAGGAGCGCAGAGGAGCGCGATCACACCAGCGCTCCTAAAAAAATAACCCTGCTTTACTGCTCTGAATTGTATGTACATAAATGTGACTGTGTCATCAGCTTTTAATGAGTGATAATCTCCTGTCATTTGCTGCAAGTTCTGACAATGCTAACAAGAAATGTAACAATGAAGCACATGGAATGTGATGTCAGGGAAGTAGCATTCTGTGTTACCTTCTGTCTGGCATTATGGTCAAATCCCATTTGCATTAGCTTTGTTTATTGACGACACACTCACATATTACCATGTTCCTATTGCATAATATACAACTGTTACTTGAGATGCTCATGAGAATCAGCATAGAGTTGCATTGTGTATGCTTATCTTATCTATCTGCAATATTCATTTCATGTATATGCAAAGTTTATTCATTGCCACACTCTTGAATAGTATTATTACAAAGTACGGAATTGTGACACTTCAGTTCAGCATTACTTATATGTCTGCTAGATTAGTACTGCGATGTGGTAGCTGTAGTGTTGGTCAGGAGATCAATGATTTTTTTTTTTTTTAGTATATGTCATTTTATTTTTAGGTTTTATTTTCTTTCAGACTGCAGAGCTGGAGGAAAGGCTAGCACGACTTGAGGCATTGTTGGGAGGAACCCCTGAGAAAGTTGTTAGTATAATCATTTATTCCTGAGCTGGATATTATTACTATCAGGGATATAGTGAGAGCATCTGAGTGGGATGTAAATTCCTGGTTTCATCATCTAAGTGGAGCACCACAAATAATTGGCCATAGTGGGCAAGAAATGCTTTAGACACTAAATCCTCCCAGATTGCAGGAAGTTGACCCTTCAAAACCTTTCATCCATTTTCAAGGCACCTTTAGTACTTTCATTATCATGTTTTTTTTCTCAGTAATATTGTGGACTTGGATATGCAACAATAACATACTGGCAGAAATATGATGGTGAAGTATGGAATAAATTTGAGGTCATGGGAGGCAAGTTCCTCGCATTGAAGAGACTTCATAGTGTGAATGGTCCACAGAAGCTGATGGGCTATCTCTGACTCTTGCTGACTCTCATAGATGCAACATTTATTACTATTGCTGAAGCATCCAAATAAACGTAACTTACTTGAGATGTGTGTATATTCTTGTTCTCAATCTTTTAATTGTTTAATACTATTGTCGCTTCTACATAATAGTTGTGTTTCTCTACATTTTCATCAGTCATACATTACAGCTGATACATCGTCAAAGACTATTATGGTGAGTAAAATCATGCACTCTTTGCTTGTAATTTAGTAGTTTTCTGTGTAGTTTTTCTGTGATCCAAGTTTTAACTTGACTATAATGATGTTTGCATTCATGCTTGTGTGTATGGGTGTATGTCTGTCTCTGTGTAGATTTCTATGCTTTTTGAGTTTCACTTTGTTGGTGAAGTCTGTTTTATTACAGTATGTGTTATGAAGGAAAACAGTGAAGTTCATAGAGATCAATACTGATAAGCACATCGACTAGGGCAGAAAAATAAACTTTGCTATTCTCAAAGCATTCATACTAATTAATTGTCAGCAAATTATAACTATATTAGTGTTTGGGATTACATGGCAAGGCCTCCATGTGGTTGAACACATTGTCCTCTAAAGAATTTTGGCAGTCATTTAGGGACTGAAACAACTTCTTGACTAATATCAAAATTATTTAGCAAAGGAACATGTTTGAACTCAACAAACTAGTGTCTGGGCTTACAGTCTTAAGTGTGTACCTATAAATATTACATTTTGACATTGTGGCTACCATTTCATTGGTTAACTCTCATCTCCTTGATTCCTGGTATGCCCCTGAAATAAACAAAACAGTAGACTGTAGTTTGTGTGCAGTTAGTTATTCACCAATTGAAGTGTCTCATATCATCAATAACAGCTTGATGCAGCTGGAATCGGAATAAGTGCATATGTTGAAAGTATGTTATAATCTCGGAAGGAATATTTCACAGATTAATGAAGGGGTGATCTCAAATGAATAGTTTTGACTGCTTACCTTTGAAACCCTACCTTGTTTCTAACTTAAGATATTGCTGTTTGAATTAATCAAGAAAAATTTCCAGTTGCTTCAATGTTATAAAAATGCCATGTAACAACAATTTTGCAAACATTCTTAGTTGCTCTTTGAAAAAAAAAGTGCTCATCCTTGAAATTTAGCTCCGTTGAACCTTAAGAATTGGGTGTATTGTAGATTTCTGTGGAAATTAAGTTCACATCTCTCACACAATCATCATAGGTCTTTTAAAGACCGTCAACATTGTAAAGAATTACGAAGGATATGGTTGTGCATGAGTGCTATCACAAGTTTCCCATAATGCAATACATTTTTAGATAAATCTGTCCTTAACAAATCCATAACTTCCAAACGGAAGATTCTACTGAGAAAGTATTTTTCCAATCAAGAGGGAAAAAAGTCATTCCTAGCTTTTACGAACTGTCAATTTTCTTCAGTGGCTAATCCCCTTAGGTGTGAGCCTTGAAGAACATCTTGTGATAACACCACTGTACATTGACCTAGCAGTGTCACTTTGTTGCAATTTACATAATAAATATTCAGGAAAATGCCCTTTCTGTATTTCTGTCCAGTAATGGTGACTAATGTTTAACTGTGTATCTGAAATATATGTATCTAAGTATGACACAACGAATCCCTCAGTCATTCATTTTTCTAGTACTATGTAATATTTTGAAGAATCTTGGCTTTGCTAAATGACAATAAATAATAATATTCATATTGATTGAATGTTTAGTCGTTGTTGTTGAGTAAATTATCATATTCTTTTACATATTTTGTTCAACACCGCTGAGAGATTGTAGACTTATTTTATTATCTTGAGAAGAGACACTCTAGGCCTCATCGGTCATATCGGTCATATTGTACATGGTCTGCAAGGTGAAGGTTGCTGAACAGTAGCAAACATCCACATCTAAATTTTGCCAATCCGGTGTTTTACCGATAGTGTGGAACTTAGGCCTGATCAGTTGCCCGATCCAATTATCGGTTGATCTCTGAAAAGCGCATAAATGTTGTAGAGTATCATCAGAAACACCACACAGAACTGCATTAAGTTTTTTCAAGCCATCAATTAATTGTACCTTTCAATTTTTTCAGATGAATGTTTCAACAGAAGGCATCACAGATTGTTATGTGCTATGCAAATGCATTGTTGTACAAAAAGTTTTAGCAGTCCTTTTTGACACTTTGTGTGTTTCTCTCTGCAGGAATCTGTTGAGTCACTCCAAGGTCAAGTTTCCATGTTAGATGTTAATATGTTGGACCACACAGAGGCTAGAATTCAGAACCTCATCCAAAAGATGGACCAAGTTAAAGAGAAGTCAGCAGCAGGAGAAGCCAAGGATGGTGATAAAGATACAAAGGTGAGGCCTAATTTACATTGCAGAAAAAATCCAAGGTTACTTGCAAAGGGATGAGTGTTACTAGAGTAGTTTGCACAGCTAATTAGTTAGGGCAACAAAGGCTAAATTCAAGTAAATAAAAAATCTTTAGTGGTTTGCCAGTAAAATGGTGGTTAAATGAAGATACCATAGTGCATTGAAAATATTACCATCAGCATTTAAGCCGGGTGTGAAATTAGTGGTCGTCTGATCATCTCAGACCACTAACATTTCTGTTGGACTACTGAATTTCACCAAAACACATTTGCTTTGTTCTCCTGCTGGTGACCAAAATGTTGGTTAGCGGTAATTCCGCGAGATAGGGATGAATGCCCACCTACTCATCACTCGACAGAAACTTCAGCTTCCTACCCATACGTTACACAAAACGGAAAATAAAGGACATAGAGAAAAAGTAAGCTGATCTACCTTATGGACGAGAGGAAATCTGACGGTATCTTTATTGGTTTTGTCGGGGTAATTATTACTGGGAGTTACCACTGTTAAATTGAGAGCAAATCTTTTTGTTGCCTTTTTTTAAGACTTTTTCAATCACCAGCCCAGTGCGCTGTACATGGCAAACCCTGTCCAGTATGGTATACGTACGTACTGAATTATGAATGACAGATTTCATTGAGATGCTGGTAGACCACGCCTTCAATGTATGACTGACTGACAGCTTAGAAACTATGATTTACATTACAGGGCCATATACTGGTATACCAATCATATTTCCCACTATTTTCATTAAACAGTCACACTTGAAGTTTGCAGGTTCGTATGGTAGGTGGGGTCTATTTCCCACAGCTTAGGCCACTGTCAGGGCCACCGGACATAATGAACTTTCTTTATTTCATTTTTTATTTTTCCTGTTTCTAAGCAACTTGGTTAACTTAAAACTTCATAGCACTCATGAAGGTCCATGCAAGCGGCAAAAATCTTGATCGGAACAAGAACAGTCTAAATTAGAAATGACATGAATATAACGTATATTATGTATGCAAACACTGTACTGGTAGATAAATGGAAGGTGCCTTGTAATGCCACTAAGTTGAATATGTGTATGAATATTGTCAATGAAGGCTAAATGTTACAATTAGAACATTTTCCCTCTTCTCTGTTTTACTACCATACCTATCACATATATGAGCTGGAATTGTATTTGCAAAAGCACTGGATGATTGATTTCTAACATGATTAACTGTTGTCAGCATTCATTTTTGGTTCTTGCATCAGCAAAGGAACCTCTTCCGTCATGTTGGTGCGTGTCCTTGTGTGTGTGTGTGTATGTGATGTGCATTTGGATGAAATTTATGTCACACATCAACTCAATAACCCAGAGCTCAATATTTGTCGAACTTGTTGTGTATGTTTGTGAATTTCCCATTGGCTTCCTCTAAATATATAAAAGTAGCTTTGTTGACCTCTATCTATTGAACAGAAAAAGCCCCTCCAACAGCAAACGTTGATATATGATACTGTAGGCTGCTAATGACTCTTATGACACTAATGACTTTCATGACTTATGCTTCTGCTGGCACTTTCAGACCTCTTTACCTGCTGTTGCTTGAGTTTAAGTTGAAAGCATCTTCACCCAAGGAAACATAGTGCCCTTGGAGGCTCTCATTCAATGGTAGTGTTACTTCAGACTGTCCAGGATTTTGGGGTTCAAAGTCCCAAACGGACCATTTGGCCATTTTATGAAATCATGCAAAATACTTTTTTCTTTTTACTGCTTTATTTTACACTGTGAAAGGTTTGTTACATGTACCTTTCAATATTAGTGGGTCCAGCTTCAGAACGAGCCTTGTGGACCACAACTTCTTATATCATGCAAAGTGATTGTTTTCCTACAGATTATATTTTACAATGTACAGGGTTCTTCAGATTAGTTCTTTGGTAGTTGACTACCTCTAGCTGATCAACATTTTTAGGGACTAATTGGTACCAAATGCAAGCATGGTGTATTCAACTTACAGGTTAAGATTATACTGTTAACAGCTGTAAAAATCTTCATGCAAGGAATCATAGAGCTCTTAGACTCATTTTGTAAATAAAAATTGCACTCGTGCAAAAGTCTTCGTCACAATAGTATTGTTTGTTTAAGCATTTATCTTCATTTGAAACATTACTCGATCTTATTCTGATACCAGTTCTTGCTGCTATGTGTTATATAAGTCACTTTTTTCATTCACAGATCTCAGAGTTGTATGATATTGTCACTAAGTGGGATAGTGTGGCTGATTCCCTTCCACAAGTTGTGGCTAGACTGAAAGCTCTTCAAGAACTTCATGAGCAAGGTATGTTGGCATTCTTAAAGAAGTAACAAATAGGGTTATGTCTTTCAAATTACTTGGATTTTGAAAATGTTTTGCCTAAGTTATGCTTAATATTATGCCATTAATGTAATAAAACTATTACAAAGTTGATGTTGCCATTTGGGTTGTCACAGGTATGTTGCTGTTGAGTCTTCCCAACCAGCTCAATTTATGAGTTTTATCAAAAGAGAATAATGCAACTGGAACCCTTAGTTCATGCATTGCAGACCAGGGCTGGCCATCCTCTTTGAATCAACGGCCACATTCCCACCATCCAACTCTGCGGTGGGCCATATTATAGTGTACTCATATATGTACAGATCGAACAACTTTTTGCAAGCCATGTCTAGCATACCATGAACCATGACTACCAAGTTCCTTGAGGTGCTGCAGTTATGCAAATTAAAATTTGAAAAAGAGTGTAAAAGCAGGAAGACTTATAGAGTCATGAAGTTTCATTGTGAAATAGCCTAATGTTAAGATTCTTTAGCTGACGTCATTTCAGATAATGGTTAGGCTACAGCAAAACAGTTATGTCTTTTAAGGCTTTTAGCTCACACACCAAGTTTGTGAGGTATTAGAATGAGGCTGATGTCATCAAGTTTTTCAAAAGCCTTCTCTTTCTTCATTTGTTGAGATATTTTTCTCAAATTTGTTCAGTGTGTGTTCTTTGGGATAGACATATTTTTTCCACCTTATTGCATTTTGACTGGTTTAATGTATAGGGGGGTTGCAATGTAATTTTTTTAGGAAAATTGGCTTTTGGTTGCTTTTGTGCACACGGCACTCTAACTGAACGGGTTTAGCTGGAGAGTTATTCTGTGGTCACTCTAGATACAATAATCAAATTTTATGGTTGGTCTGGCCAGTCTGTCCGCCATGTGGGTCATCAAGTTCAACTGAACTATCACCTATCACAAATTATTTAGTAAAGCATGTGGCTGAGTGATCATTGTGGACTCTTAAGCTAGGTTGGTAAACAGAGTTGATTTGTTGCATCATCAGCACTGCAGTGTTCTTTTTTTACAAACCATGTACATTCTAATTTTACAACCATTGCAAATTCTAGTCCAGTGCACATTTCACTTTAGATCCAGCCAAAGCCAGCTCTGACAGGATCTGAACATTATCCATTGCATCCTTACATAT
>VJOZ01059435.1:0-13132 GCA_009801055.1 Stichopus horrens
TGTACCCGGAACTGTACCCGGAACTGTACCCGGAACAAGGGAAATCACACTACTCTATTTCCAATATACAGTAGTTTGAATGGACATTGAACGACAAGAAAATGCACACAAATGACGAGGTCCTTCCAACACAGTAAATGATGTAGAACAGTACATGCTACTTCATCTGGCACAGGTACAGTGAGTGTTGGACTACTGATGTTATAACTGAATGTGAGTTATCACAATACTTCTTAGGCCCATTTTACTTGCCTGGTAATTGCTCTTTGCACACATTTTCACTGTCTATGAATAATACAATCAGTGACCTTTCCTTACAGTACTAGGCACTTTCCCCTTGCATGGAGTTCAGTGAATTCAGGAGCTAAGTAAATGTACACTAAACCAGCGGACTGTGTAAAACAAGTCACGCTGGTTTCAAGAGGGTTGATGTAAGGAACTGTGCAGTAAAGTTTCACAAAGACTGACAAGATTTTCAGGATGGTTACATAAAGTCATCTTCACACCTCTACTGGCAAAGTTGATTATGTACAAGCTATGATATAAGTTGCCCCACCAAACATGTCGGTTACCTTTACAGAGCTCATTTACTCATCTAGAGCTACCAATGTTTACAATATGGAGTTCAAGCAGCTTTCAGTTACTGAGAGTTACTGAGATTGTCGAACGTATACGTTCACGACTATCTTTCTAAATAGGTTTTGAGGGTTTCTGCTCTGGTGACCTATAATAACCTTTGACTTGCCTGGAAAAGGACAGTGATAATTTACTTGCGATAGACTACTGTACCTACATACCAACTTTCAAGTACAAACAACTGCCCCTTATTGAAATACAGTGTTTGGTTTTGAAACTATGACCTCTACTGACCTGATGTGACCTTTGACCTAAAACTTGATAGAGATCATCTACATATCAAGTGCTACCGATGTCCTCAATCTCAAGTTTCAGCAGCTGAGATATCTTTCTTGGGAAGTTTTCAGAGTTTCCCCTCTGGTAACTTCAAATGACCTTTGACCTACCTGGAAAAGATTAGGCAACATCTACTCACAATGGACTACCTACATATCCAATTTTTAAGTTCAAACAACTTTCCCCTCTTTTAGTACTGCAGTGTCACAAAGTTTTCAATCTATGACCTCTACTGAGTGGCCAGGGACGACCTTTGACCTCACAGAAACTTGACAGAGATCATCTCCTTATTAAGTGCTACTGTACCAATGGTTTGAGTTTAAAGGTAATTACCATCCATCTCATACCACCTGTACATTCTCTGTGTTCTTTATACTCATCAAAGGCAAATTGGTGTTTTCACTCATGGTGTGACATTACCCTTTCTGATATTTTAAGATCCATGTTCAACTTTTCACATGAGACACACACTCACCTTAAACATGATTTGTTTTTCTACCACATTATTTAAGGTTCAACCTCCAAACAATTTGTTTTACAGGCCCCACCATTTGGAACTCCCTCACACATGACACTCATTGTTGTTAATCCTTGAACTTGTTTAAAACATCCCTCCAGCTTTTTTTGATGAGTAAACTTAGTCTCTTTTTCATTTTTTTCTTTGTTATTGTTGCTATTGTTGTTTCTGTTTTTTGTTTCTTCCCTCCTCTTTGTTTCTCTTTGCACACTTTGTCTCTTTTGCTATCCTGTTTTTGGTGGGCTGCTTCACAAGCTCCATGAAGCTTTCTAGAACTCCCTACAAGGTCTTTTTCAAATTTGGATCAATATTATTTTCTGAAAAAAAAAAAGGGGCTAAAACAAATGTTGTAAAAATCAAATTGAAATCTGTTGGGAAAATGTTCTCTTGCTGTATTTCATGTTTGAGAGCATGTGATGATTTGTCAAGTTTTCACCATTAGTGTACAAGTGATGAACTAAGGATATCAGTCGTGCAGTTCGAGTCCATCATGACACAACATATACTGGCCACAACAATGATCGGTAACTTTAAAGTCCTAACATTCCTCCGTCTGCGAAATCACGTACCTGTAACTCAAAGACCACAAAAAAATATACACAGAACGAGCAGCCCAAGATGAACACCTCCAACAACTGTAATAATGTACCATACAGAACATGCACAAATGATTTCAACATGGCAACCACTAAAGGGGTAACCCACGTACGCATGTGGTGAAAATCTAACCAAAAATTATTAAAACAAGAAGATAATTTACTGCACCTTAACCACAGAATTTTGATATGAGATGAAATGAAGCCAAAATGTTGATCAAATTTGTTTGAATTCCATACTCTATGTGATCAGCAGGATGTCCTCTTGTCATTTGCATATATAGCTAGCACAGCGGACAAGGTAAAATAAATAAAAAATACATACGTCATACGTTTTGAACAAAAGTTCGAACTTAAAAAGCATAAAACCATAAACATGACTGAAAGGTCTTTCAACAATTTGCATGAAAGTTGAGTTGACACGACCTATTTCAGGTGAGGATTGATGTTTACATGGCACACTCATAATGCAGTAATAGTTCTAATTAAGTGAACTGCTAGTGGAATACACAGTTACATGAAAAAGGTATTTTTCATGATTTCTTCAGTATTACATGTTCAAACTTCAAGTCTCCCACAAAAAGGGAAACACATACAGAGATTGGACTGTTAGACACAAATTGCTGGCTTGATCATCTTAACACTGGTGCACCACCATTGTTTGGCATGTTGTGTGCAAGAAATTTTTTAATCACAGAAGTTTAGCAGATTGCAGAAAATGACCCTTTAAGGACATGAATGCATCATTAAAGCAATCTTTAGGCCTATTATCATGTATCATACCGGCTGAGATATGACAGTGTATATGAAGTAAATTTGAAGAGGTAACCGTACCTAAGGTTAATTTATGGGGGCCAATGAGCTTCATCTAGAGATTGTCAGTAGGTGCCAACTGGCAAACATTAACTATGCAGTGTAATCCTGACTCACACCCACCTTGCTCACACCTATCCACGTAGCTCAACAACACAACCCATGTATGCACTGCTTGATTGCAAAGAGATTTTGACAGAATCATGCTAACTTGGTTCTAGAACAAGGGCCACAAAGCACCTACCTCTGTCTGTGATCTGATCTATGCTAGGCTTATAGCCAGCAGTAAAAATTGCAGCATGTAGATGCAGATTACACATGGTCTGTAATCTAGAAATGACTTGACAGCAATCCTGACCTACACCATAGGCTATGACTGTTCCTAAATATTGTTATGCCTTGCAAGCCTAGCCTCCATAGGCCTATATTTACGGGAGTAATCACAGAATAGAATGCCCAACTTATAACTCTAGGCTTCCACAAAACCTCAGAGTTGCAAATCACAGTGGCCATCTATGAAGGTCAACTGAGCATGCCTCTTGAGTGTATTTTTGCTGCAAAATGTCTTAGTCCACTGAGCCTCCAATCTGGAGTGGAGGTACAGTCACAGTGACCATCCATGGAGGTGCAGTCAGTGTGGTGACAACTGAGCATGCATCCTCAATGTATTTTTGCGGCAAAATTTCTTAGTCCACTTAGCCTTCATGATGGAGTGGACGTGCAGTTGCAGTGGTCATCCATGGAGATGTAACCCGAATAACATTAGTCAACTGAACATGCCTCCTTTTTACATTTTGCTGAATAATTTGGCCACTATGCCTCCAATCTGGTGTGGCAGTGCAGTGGTCGTCCAAGGAGTTGCAGGTCTGGCAGTGACAGCTGCAATTGACTGCAAGAGCAACTGCACCTAGCCTAGTAGAGTTTCAGTTTAACTTAAGACTTCGAGAGCCCTAAGTTAGTAATCTGCAGTTGTATCACGGCACTGCCAGTACTAGGCCTAAGGGACTTTACATGATGGCGAAGTAACATGAGGCTCAGCTTGCCTTAAACATAACTTTAATAAATGTTATACCTATGGTTACGGGCAGAGTGAGGTCAAAGTTAAGGCTAGGGCCTAGGCTAGGCCATTGTTTACATGTTGTTACCTTGGTGCAACAAGGTATCACCGAGAGAGATCACCTCAGCTGAAGCTTACCTTTGAACCCCGGTGAGCTCGGGCATCTTTCAGGTGAGGCACGCTGGTCTTGAGACCTATGATGCTTAACTTTGTGAGTATCTGTTGAACTAGAACGAGACTGTGTTGGTGAAGAAATTGGCCCTGGTCCTGGACTTGTCCGTCGCCCATTGCTGCCAATCAACCCGCGTGTTGGACTGCTATTCTGCCGCAGCGAGTAAGGCACCATAGCTCGAATTGGTCCCGATCTTGGCGAAGCATTTCGCCGAGGCCTTTGGGGTGGTTGGGAAGTCATTTTGATTTTGAAATCCGCTCTTAAATTATCCAAGATAACTCCTAAAGATTAGAGAGCATCGTGGCAGGGCAACGTAATGAAAGATGCAGCTTCAAGCCTACCCGTACTCAGCAGATTCTCTCCCTTCCGGTCGCACTCGTTACGAAACCGGTGTGTGCGGTTGATTAACATTCGACAGACTGCACTGCAGTGACAGTGCGCTAGTGACACTAAGTTGTATGCCAGTTGCCAGTATACAGGATGTTGTATAGTTTAGGCCTGGTTAGGCTCTGAACGAAGACTGCATTTATTCCTCCTGGCACATATTGTGTACATTCTACATGCAAACAAAACAACGCAGACGAGTAAGTGTCTGTGTCGTCGGCTTCGCAACAGGGACACGGTGACAAAAAATGCTTTTCTTTTTCACGAAGTCTCGAGGTAAAAAATCTCCCTTCTTCAAAAAGACATCAACTAGATGGATATAGGAAGGGACGATAGATGGTTAAAAAATCTGTAAAACGCGGTCGTTTAGCTTGTCCTGTACTATGACTACGGATTAGGTAGTAGTGAAAACCAGAGTAAGATAAAGGAATACAACTAGCGAAGGAGCACAGCAAGCTCGTGCAAACTGTAAAGTTACGGTATGATGTAAAAATGATTGAATCATTCTTTGAANNAAGTTCACAATATCGATTTTAGAATACAATGAGTTCGCCAAAAATATGTAACTGAGTTTGCCCTTGATAATTTCATTGGACTAAAGTTTCGTGACGTCAGACTAAGCCCACTGCTATCGATAGTGTGTAATTTTTCACATAAAAGTTGTTGCTTGTTAGGACAGTAGTCGACAATAATGCAACTTACGATGTAGATCATTTTTCATGAAATTGCACTCGTATAAATTTTCGTAACGTTGCACTAGGTCTCTACGTTAGGCCTGATAAGTAATGACATTTATCTCACTGCATTATTCCCCCATTTCTTCTACTGTTCCACTTTATAATTTAAACGCTGCATTCATGTAACAATATTTTAATGCCTTTTTTGTGTCAATATAACAAAATATGAAACAAGCTCCATTTTACTACTTGAAGTAAATTGATTTATTTTTTCTCCAAACGTTAAGCAAAGTATCTCCCATTTACATGACATATAATGTTCGTTTTTTTTATTACCGTTCTTTAATATTACCTTAACGAGAAGCACATTGACAATAAACCGGTAGGGCTGTATAAATTTAATTTTCCATGTTACTTTTCTTCATTCCTTGAAATTTATAATGCAACTCGATTTACATCCTTTCAATATTTTGCTCTTAATATTATATGATATGACTAACGCAAGAACGTTGCGAACTCAACTGTAGAACACTGGGATCAACATGTTTCACTTTATGCCAAACTTGGATGATCCAGAGTTTGTTCTTCTACAATTTTCACAATAAACTCGTTACAAAGTCTAGGACATCTTTGCGGATGTTTCATTCCCATACCCACAGTACAAATTCCCTTTGGTTGCATGCTTTGTGACATATACCAAAAAGCACGTTAAGTGGATTATTTCCTCTGTTGCATATTTTGTCTAAATGCTGTCACAAGGGCATACCCACAGAAAACATCAGTTGCAATAGCAATTTACTCTTTTTACTTTTGCTATCAATATAGAGGTAAACCACACTGGATAATTTCACTCGATATGTACTAAACTTAGTTATCAAAAGTGACAATATTGGAATGACATTTTTGTCACCAGCAATCACAGTATTTGGCATTTCATTTCAATACCGTATTTCACACAGCATAAATGGCAAGAAGCAAAAAGTAAGAATGGTGTCCTTGTATCCTTTTCAAGGTCATGTTACAAGTGAATGCAATTATTCAAAAGCTCACACAGCATGAGATGTCATAATTTAGGAGTGGTGGCACTGTATGTAGGGTACATTAGGATGAATTCAGTTTGAGTTTACAATATATAAAGGCAGTAGTTGGTGTCGATAATACTAACTTCCATGCAAGGGAATAACCAGACATTTGACAAGGAGGAAGTACAGACTGTAAAAGATAATATAAGCATAGAACCACAAAAGGTTAATTGGCATGATGTGTGCAAGAAAATTTCGACCAAATAGTACCTCCAAGGTAGCTGAAAATGACACTTCTCAGTCAAAAATTGTGGCCTGTTGCATGAAAATAGGGACAATACTAGTAATGTTATGACAAACATAAAAAATAACAAAAATATGATCAAGGATGGCGAAGTGGCTGTCCCTTCTCTTCCCTCCCCCATACCTTCGGATATCGCTCTTGCTCAAATGGGAACGGAATATTCCCAAAACTGAATATTCCCAAAATGTGTTGCAGCAGCAGGAGTAGCTCCCGTCTGAGTTAAGAAAAGCAAAACTTAAGAATGCATTGAAAAATAAGTACTCACCAACCATTCCTGTGCATTTTCCTAAATATACACTTTAGTTTCCACAGCTTACCATCTCTTTCAACATAATTTTTGTCTTGATCTTATTCCTTTTATATTTTGATTTGTTTTTCTTTTGCCTTTGGTGAATAACACTGTATTAGAGATTTTTAATATAGCTAAATATGCAGAAAGAGAGGGAGTTAGTACTGTAAATATGAAGGGAAAATACATTTGTACGTAAAATTGTTTACAGCAAATGACACTATTTACATGAATAGTAAACCTGAAATGAAGTACGGAGTGAGGGTAATGTCCCAATAAGGCTAAAAGAAACCTTGCAAGTGTAATCCACACACTAAAACAAGTTTATGTTTATTTGAGATTAGTATGTCTCTGTAACCTCTTATAATAATTTTACTTTTGTTTGCTCAAGTTGCCATATGTGTCATTTTCTCAAGGCAACTACTGCTTATTTTCTTATTACTGATAAACCACAACTTCTGGGGCATGTTGGTATACAAACATGGAATAAAAATGAAAAATTTGTTTCTCAGCAGTCTGTTAATGTGATCTTGGTTGATTATGTTTGGTCTTACAATGAGGTAGAAAAAGAAGTCTGCAGAAAACAGTAGAAATTGCCAACAAATCTCAATATGTTGCCTTAAAATATGGGAACTGGAACTTTGGTCAAGGTATGTAAATTTAAGTTAATAGCAAGTGAAGCAGATCTGTTTTTCATTACATCACTCAGTATGCTACAAAACTATTTTAAAGAGTGAATATAACTGGGCCACGTGGTGAACACATAACTGGGGTGATGATTCATTCATTTACATTAATTGTGCTACTATACAAAAATAATGATTTTCTACAGTGTTCTGCTTTCATAAATAAGTTGCTTTGAATTTCATCATACAGCACCCTTGGCCAAATGTGCTCAGTATTTACACATTCCAACCATGTTTAAATACACTTGTGAATTTGCAAAGATGAAAGATGACTAAGTAATAAAGTGACATGCAAATATTGGTCACTAAGTTTGTTCATGATGACTGCTTGAACCAAAAATCAAATTCAATTTTGTGTAAATACATGGATGAATTAGTTACAAGAATGAATATGAACACTCATGGAAAGCTTGCAGCAAAGTATTAATTATTTTAAGTTCTTCACTGTTGTTCTCGAGTATTAATTGTATTTTTATTTGCATCACCCTGAATTCCTGTTGATCCTATCCTTTACTTGGTTCTATATTAAACTCTTTGTACCACTTGGAGAAACTACAGATGGTAGTGCAGAGAATATGACAGAAGACTGCACACGCTGAATGTTTGATTGCTAAAGATAACATTTGCTGCAAACTGTGATAATTACAACAAGTGTATTTCTTCATTATATATCAACATGATAATTGCAAACATATGATGCTTAAGTTCCCAAACAATTCCTCCCCCTTGACAAATCTCCCCTAATCTTAACCATAATCCCTTTCCTGAATAAACTGTCAGGGAGAGTTGTCAGAGGTGATATTTTTTTGGCTGGGAACTGTTCAGGTGAGAATTGTTGGAGGAGGTTGTCTGAGGGGGATTTTGCCCAGAAAAATTGTCCCGGGGGATAACTGTCCCGTAGGGAGTTGTCCAACATTTTACTTTGAGAAACAAGTAACCACCAAGCTAATGATGCTGCTCTGAAGTTTTAAAAGCTGATAACGCCCTCTATTACAAGCGCCCAATGTTTTGTCGTCTGCTAGTTGTTAGACAGCGATGAATTCTGTTACTGTTACGTACATACGTCGAGTACCGTTGCGCTACACATTCAACGCAGATTAGTGCACTACATCATTTGCATGCTGCATCATGATTTACATGTGTTGTTACGGTCTCGGTGTTACATTATCTGCGTTGTAATCGATGAGAATGAACATGATCTTTCTCTACGGAGACTCCATTGCGATATTCTCGAATGTATCCGTCAACCGTATCATCCAGTGTCTGCAGTAATGGGATAATATTTATATACCCATCAAAACGTACACACGTGTTCACGACTAAACCTTATTCAATAGCGTACTTGTTGTGTATGCACCCAATGTGCGAAACTGTTAGAAATATAACCAGTCAGTATTACTATTAGTTATCACTCATAAGAGCGTGGAGGGTAATCATCGCAGCGGCCACAAATCTTTGAAAAGGTTAGCAAACATATGGAAACAATGACAACACAAGAAGGTATTTCTTGTTCTTAACGTTTGGAGGACAGCATTTATTCCACTGCTACTGTGCTAGTCCTAGACTAGTAAGTAGTAGGCTTAAGTAGGCCTACTATTGAATGACAGAGAAAGAAGTGATGATTTTCTTTTTTTCATTCTGAGACTCAGAAAATGCCAAAATCAGCCAAGGAGAAGAATGAAACAGCTGTAAGTACGTTTTCTTTTTCCTATGTCCAGACAGTTTAGCTGAGACAACTGCTTTCAAAGTAGGCCTAATCCTTAAAAAGTTGAATAGAACACAATGAGAATGTTTTGAATGTGACGTTATGTATGTATTTTTGTCTAATTGTGTGAATAGATTCACATAAACAACTGTTACAAATCAATGACATAACTTCTTATATGCAGTGATTTTGTTGTTGTAAACTCTGCAGTATTGCAACTTCAGTCTGTGACAAGTGTGAGTATGATTCACAGTCAAATATCTGACACTGACAGTTGAATACATCAGAGACTGAAGTCATGGAGGAAAATTAAATGTCAACTTGAAGTTACAGGCCTTTACATTTGAAAATCGAAGGGGAGTACACACCAGCTCCCTCAAGAGTTGCTATGGCGAGCTGTTTTCATAATTTTTACTGATGTTGCATGTAACAGAAAGCTTGTCAGACTCTGATAGATGCCCTTGTTTGACAATCAAGGTGATTAGTAAATCACTAGCCTCAAATTCATTTAAGGCGAGTTTAGGCACTGCCGAGCTATAGCTTGCCACAAATGAAAAGGCCTGAGTAAGCCCATGTGGATCAATCTGCAACCTTGTGTTCTTCTTCAAGGAGTTCTCAGGAAATATATCACATACGGTAGGCCTATCACCAACCATAATGGCTCTCCAGTTATCTTTATTATTTCAAGTACATGCTGTTCAAATGCCCATTAGACCCTCTGACCTGACAGGCACAAGTCAGGGAAGTGTAATTAGTGATGGTCAGTAACTTGGACATTCTGTAGTTTCTCCCTTGTAATCTACACCCTGCTTGTACCTACTCAGTAGTTAGTAATCCTTAATAGTTGTTGTTTACATTTGAGTCACCTCAGTTGACCTTGATATACCACAGTGGAGCAAACTCTAATGAGGATGCAGAATGAAAAACATTCACTCGAAATCAAGATTCACCAGTTTTGATACACCAATCAGGGTAGATCAGATAGACCGTTCTGGATCAAATTTGTTAGGTGAATACAATCGGTAGATCAAATGACCCCAGATCCCCGGTGCTCACTTGAGTACACAAAGGGTAAATGAATTTGAACTTGTCTTGATACAAGAGATAAGTTGTGCTCAGTTCCTTGGTAGTATCACTCCAACTCACCTAATTGGGGGAATCATGTCATGTAGTGCTTGTAGTCGTAACTACAGTAGACCTGGTTACAGCCCTATGTTCCGACACCCATATGTTCTGACACTCATATCTTGCTACACATCCATTATACCAGACACTATTTGGGGGCTGGCTATGATGCTCGGCATAATTACGATGCATCGATCATATATCATGCAGAACTCTCACTTTAAGTTTCAACACATGGTTAATAAAGCTTCAGTGTTAACAGAGTCACTAAACAGCATGAAATATTTCATATAGTACCACATGTAATTTGTTAATTAGTAAACGTGTGTGCTAATGGCTGGAGTCTGGAGAGACTTAAACAATGGAGTTTGTGATACCATTGGCTTTGAGGCCAAACTTTTCTTCTTGTCCATTGACAAAGAGGGTCTTACTAAGCTGCTGCTGTCAGAATATAAGTGTGTTGGAACACAGAGTTGTCGAAAAATAGGGATGTCGGAACATGAGGTTGTCAGAACGTAGCGGTGTCGGAACGTAGGGAGAACATAGTGGTGTCGGAACATAGGGGTGTTGGAACATAAGGTTGTAGTAACAAAGGGGTGTCGGAACATCGGGCAGTCACCATAGGCACAGTGTAAATATCTGCACAAGTAGCTGCATGTATTAATGTTTTGCTTGGTTATAATTTGCAGAAAGTAGGTATTAATTGTGAAACCCTTGTGACATCATATGTGTAGAAACTTGATAAAAATTTAAATTTACAGTCTTTAAAAATTACAATATTCTGTAAACATGTTTATTTACATATCACAAAGTAAACTTTGCAAGGTGTATCAATAATGTCATGTGCTTACAGTATAGTATCTTCTGTATGTACAACTTGCATGACACAAAGTTGATATGATTAAATTTGAGTATAACAATAATACAGTCACAGAAACCTGTTTCTGCATTTCATTTCAAAAATTTCATATTTTTCTACAGGTCCAGGGTACTAACGACAGCAGTATTGTCAGTAAATGTGCTGTTTCTACCCTGGGTTACTTCCATGATGATTACTTGAAGCATTTTGTTGCCAGACAAACCCGAAGAGCGCCTCTCATCAATCGTGGGTATTATGTAAGGGCCAAGGCAATTGATGGAGCTCTTCGATGCTTTCTCAAGTCATTTCAGCGTGAAGCTAACCAGGTAAACAGAAGTACTGTACTGCACAATTAGTAGACATACATGACTCTGCATTGATGGGGAGTACAGTGTGCTTAGAGATCTAGAGTAATTAGCCCTAGTTCAGTTCGTTCACCAGTGCAATCAATGTATATGTTTTATTATCTTCACATCAGTGTGTTAATAATAGTTACGAATTGGGGATGGATTCACATACTTTTTGTTTTTGTATTTGTATTCATTAGTGATCAAAGTCTAATTCAAGATAAAGAATTAGCACATTTCTATGGTGTAGTAACCGTTCCATTAAACCTCAGAGCAGTGTCTTTCCTCAGTTTTCAAGTATTTCTCCCATAGATTTGCTCAGTTTGAATGAATTTGTTTCGCAGATTATATCCCTCGGTGCTGGGTTTGACTCTGCCTACTTTCGACTGGAACATGAGGGTCTTCTCAAGGAGACCTGTTTCTATGAAACTGACTTCCCTGAAGTTGTTTGCAGAAAAGCTGCCATTATTAAAAGCAACAGCATTTTGATGGATCGTTTAAAAGGACCTGTCTTTCATCACAAAAGTCCAATAGTGGAAAAGCAAGGAGGTGAAGTGTTTATGCTGATTCTTTTAACATGAAAAATAACTCATTTTAGAACGTAGAATTTTCAAATCTCAGCATTGATATTTTGCTATCATTTGGTTGGAAGGAAATATGTGTTTGCACATGAGTACAGTAGACATAAAATACAGTACAGTGTGTCCAATCATTTCATGCAGACTATGCAAAGACACCATGAGACAAGGTATGCTGAATCTATTTTTATAACATACTTATGATACAGTGACATTAATGTTTAAAGTCACTGTGATGAAGACTGAAGGTATAGCCCCACCCCTCCCTCCTCCCTAATGTGAAAAGGGAAAGCAGAGTGGAGAGGAAGGGTAATGTTTTGATGTCTGGGTCTACATTGCTATCCCAACTTTACATACTGTAGCAAGTTACTTGTCAAAGCTTTTTGGCTTCACCATCCTGCTAAAGACTCCAGGAAAATGGAAATATCTCATAAGAGTATGTCTCAAAGAAAAACAAAAAATGCCTCAAAATGTTTTTTTTTTATATGGTTGTAATAATGTAACTCAGGTCTTTTATTCTTTCAGAAACATTTTCATCTCCTTTTTATTTACAATTTCAAAACACGTTTTGAAATTGTAAATGAAGTGCTTTTATAGTATGCAACATAAGGTGCCATCATAGGCTGCCTATGATACTTGAACCATACTTTCCTTGAAATGTATAAAATTTGATTGAATCTTATTTTTACCCGATAATTTCATCCTCCATTGGAATAGGTCTGGTTGTATCGTCTGGTTCGTATAAACTCTTGGGTATCAACCTGAATGATCTGGATTCATTACATCACTTCCTGTTACACAGTGGGTGTGACACCAATAAACCAACTCTCCTTCTGTCTGAGTGTGTCATCACCTACATGGATGTTCAAAGGTCAGCTACATGTTGTGTTCATAGTAACCCTTTTATATTCCTTTGAAATATTAGAAAAGAAGTATCTTTGATCAAATTCATTCTTAAGAGTAACTTCTTTGTGAAAAGTGTTGTGTTGAATGTGCTCTAAAAGTATTATGTTCAAGAAGTAAGTGCAACATGATAGGAAATAGCACTTTTTGATCACCATGGTATGTACACCCCTTATTCCAAATTAA
>VJOZ01059571.1:0-15731 GCA_009801055.1 Stichopus horrens
CATACATACATACATACATACTCAAAAGCCTTTACACTTTTCCAACTTTCTTCAGTCAGTCAATAATCTGTGGATATGTAAATCAGTAGTTTACTGGCCTTGTGTATATGTCTCACATATGTCTAATGACCTGAACACGACAGAGGCTTAAATAAATATTTCAGTGTTCGACTATTCTCTCCACGCACTTATATAAAAGTGGCATCCGTTTGTGCTTGTACACAGAAATGGCACTCCACATCACGGTCAATGTTGACTTGAACTAATTTAACTTGCCCGTGTGGTCTGCCAGTTAGTCCGAGATGAGAAGAAGGCCACCACGAGAGAAAGAAGATGTGAATATCTGAAGCATGAGCGCGTTTTGTGGGTATGTAAATAAAAGTTCCGGCTTTCGCAAACAACTTGAGTGACCTCACACAGACTGGGATTTTTCAACAAGTAGAAGAAAAAAAAAGGAGGAAGAGGAAACGAAGAAGAAGAACAAAAATATAATGCCATTAAAATCGCACATTTATTGGAATAAATATAAGAAATAACTGCTATTACCTAAACCAGTGCCCTTATTGTCATAAGTGTAATTTCAGTAGTTAATCTAGGACCACGGAAACGATATTACTCTTGTGATGAGTACGATCAATTGAGTAAATACGATCATAAATTAAATGTCATTCCTAAACTATGTGCAAATTGTGGGAATAAGTACCGCACGCAGCAGCAATACCCTCGTGGTAAATACTTCTACAGGATTGAAGATTATAACCCTGTTAGAGAAGATGTCCACTGATCGAGCGTAACTCGATCAGGAATAACTGCTTTAGTAGGTACGCAATGGTTTGTCGGCTTAACTATTCGATCGCGGTTATTAAGGACGGCCATAAAAACGGCCATATGCACACCGTTTATCGGCTCCAAGTGATCAGTAATTGTGAATGAATGAGAACTGAGAGAAGCTTCAATTTGAAGTGGATGGTGCCGCTTACCAAGATGAATGTAATCAGGGATGTGCTGATCATTAACATGTATGGTTGCCACGTTTTTTTTTTCTGTTCTTTTTATTCCAACTAAAAGTGGCACTTGTGAAAATATGATGGATGNNTTTTTTTTTTTTTTGTCGATATATTTAGCGGTTAGCGCACTCCAAATTCTGTAGACCATTTCAAGTCTGCGAAATCTAGGAAATGTAATCTTGTAATGGAACGTTATCAAATCCTGTCTAAAGCTATCTTTGCATTACCAGATCACAACGCCGTTGTCTTGCATGATCGCTGTTTGTATCGTACTTTTTAGCTTATCAGCGTACTTTATTTTTTATTTTTACTACATTTCATTTAGGTGTTTGTCTCCTATCTTTAAGCCTCTCTCTCTCTCTCTATCAGTGTATACACAATGAAATAACATATTCGATATATGTCAACCGTACAGCGAGACGTTTCTATTATAAGCTTTAAAACATCTAGCTCATATACTTTTTGATTTGTAATACATAAACATGTAGAATATACATACAGGTATAGACTACATAGATATTATTTCTATATCTTCACTTAATCGATGTTAATATCATTGCACCGTGCTCTCGTGCTCTGTCTTATTGTGGTATGACAGAAATGAGGTAAAGGGGAAAAAACTCGTCATAAGCAGTCTTGGGAGCGTTGAAAGTGATATTTTATTAAATTACGAGTAGCTTAAGTGTTCGCTACGTTATATAGTGAGCCACTTTAATATTGTGATTGTCAAACCCGGGCAGATAAATTGGTTCTAATGGTATCTAATGGTATTAAAAGAGACTTTCTTTCTCTGTTTCGGCTTGGAAAGTATACCCGTCCGTGTTTGGCGATGCATCTTTCATGCCAAATTTAATACACTGAATCGTCTGAATGTGCCTTCCAAATATACGCACAGAAAAGAAAATATATAAATTAACGACGGCGCGTCGTTTTATATTCGTTGTTTATGGTATGTGGATTGTTTTTAACTCTATATACAAGTCAAAGGGTAAAGCATAGCTGCTCGTACTTCAAACTAAACTTTGACTTTCTATCATTAACTCTTACACACGCAACAATTTGGGGCTTCTCAGAAAAAAAAAACCCTACATACTAATACCATATCAATGAGAAAATGATTGAAACATGTATTATGCCAATCAAACTACTGTTCTCAATATAATTTGCAAACAGTTACTATACACCTAACACACGGCTGTCACTTGGCAGTCATCTGGGCTGTAATCACTTCGTTTTCATGTCATTTTTTTTTTAATTTGTTCAATATCCTCACATACGTGGATCTTAATAAACCCATCTGCTGACAGCAAAACTGCCTCCAATAAATATCCAGTAAAAGCAACCGACAAGAATACCACATCTTATGGTTAACTATATACGTCTATTTAAATGACGAAATAAAACCAGACATAAAATCCACTTAATGGCCATACTTTATGCAGAACAGTGCAATAAAACCACAACAAAACTTAAACATTTTTTACAGATAGCATCAAGAGAACATAATACTGTATTAGAGCCGTTTATCTTCTTCGGCTGCATTATCTACCGAATATGATATTTCTTCCATTTTGAAGTGTTTGGAGTACACTTGACGATGATGGCGACGCATTTGTTAACCGGGCAAACGTCTTTCCCAGGCAGAATCAAGGAAATAATTTCACTTACATAGAAAACATAATAAAACACCAAGAGCGACACACCTCAACGAGGTTTCTTGGCTTGAATGGGTAACACGTGACAGACCAACTGTTGTTTTTATAATAGAGTTGTATATATGATTTCTTTCTGTTACCAGCGAGGTAAACTGAAGATACGTGATGGCTGGTATTTGCAATTTCAACAGAAATGATAAAAAGTAGGACGAAAGTCCTCCACTGAATTCACAAATGGTGGTAGGTACGTATTGTGGGTAAATATAGCTTGTACAAAATGTACACAACCTCTCCCAATCTCATTAATGTCAAGGAGATTAATATTTAGGGTCATATCAGCATCCTACTTTGGTGGAACAATATTGAGGTAATATGTGTCACTTTCATTTTGAAATAACCACAGCAATGTGGGGCGATTCTTAGTGGACGGTATCGTGTTATACAGAAGTTTTTCTTGTGAAAACATTGCCTTTTAATTTGGCGTAGTGGCCGCCACTGTAGGTATATAAGTGGAAGGTGTGGTATCGATACGTAGGCACGACACGAACTGAGTTAAAACTATTGTGCAGAGGACGCCTTGGAGCTCAGCCCAGAGGCGTTGGTGAAAAAGCTGTGTAGGTGTCTTTTCATGCAAGTATATAGCAATACAGTGAGGAGCGAAATCAGACACAAATGGATGAAATTTTTGGCGAAGCTTGCAGACCTTTAAAACAGTACGCAAAGTATCCGACAAATCGGGTGTTAACTCTGAAAGTTGATGTAGCGTATCTAACTGCTTAAGTTAAGCGAACGTTTCTATTCGAAAATGCAACAAACCAAGTTCCGATCGATCAACATCGGATCGATATTCGAGACGTATCATATATAATCGGATATCTATACAAAAAATAACATATACTACAACAGCAAAAACAACGTGTTTATATCAACTGAACAAGTAAGAAGATTCTAATCTTAGGTTGACATCTCTAGTGATGAACCAACTTGCGCACCAACAACCTTCCTTAGAGAGAAAAATATCAAAAGTATTGTATATTGATGATATTGGTGATATACACAAAAAATGTTTCCCGTTCTTACGATTACACTGAATTAAAAATTTGCGCGATTTTTCGACTTTCGACCCACTACAGAGCCACCGCTCATGTACCCTATTGCATTTTGTGCCATCCAGGGGGAAGATTACATTTTACATAATACGAATGACAGAAACCAATTAGTAAGAGTGACCAGTGACAAATTTGGGAATGCAATCACAATATACATTTAACGGCTAATGGCTGACATTTGAAACAAAAAAGAAAGAAAAATTGAACCTCTTCAGTCTCATCCAAACGAGACTTGTCAGCCGCAGTAAAATTTCCGAATTGGTTCAAAAGTGTAAATATGCATACCGAGTGCGGACTACGGGTGTACAGGAAGCGTTTGAGTATATACGAATCTTGTACATCGCTACATGTAAGACACTCTTGTCTATGGAGAAAATTAGAGAGCGCGGGACAATTAATATGTCAAGGGCATTCATTGATGGTAACGTTACATGCAATCAGATAGTCATTTCAGAGAATTTCTAGCGTTCTCTCAACCTACTTTAAAAGTCCATATAAGCCACGAGATTCCACCAAGTAATCCCAAACGACTGTAGGAAACAAATTTTGAACCGCCCTCCATCAAAGATAAATGAAGAGCAAAACTACTGATCAAAGTTGAACATATAAATGAATATAAAAGTACTTGAAGCCGAGACTTAAAAAGAAAAGGCGCAGAGCAGTGTTTCTCGGCTATGCTCAAGAGAAAGTGTTAATTAAATATGATTCTATGCACATACTTTACATATAGCTATCGGACGTTGAACCATTATAGAATGCTCAAATTCAAGACGCTGAATATTTCGTAGTTAATGGTAACTGAACGCATACATTACATATATTACATATAAGTAACGTTCGGCAATCCCATGTCTAAATTGATTATATGGTATGAATCATTGCCGTCGTGAAATTATTTGCAAGTCGAAAACAATGCATCGACATCTCTGTCATGTTGAAGGAATTGAACACTGACTCGAATTACAAGTACATTAAAAGATATGGCAGGTCTACATAAAAAAACTATAAAATGATTCTCTTCAGTAGCATACATTGCCTTGAGGGTGTTTAAAACGTACGTGACCTCAGAAATACAAACAAAAGCAGACTGCGCTCAAGATAATAAATTCACAGTGAGAGCAGCTGACCACAGTGATCATTAATTGGCTACGTACTGTATGTATGTTGAACATAATAGTGATGCATCAACATTCAGTCTAAACATTGTTGAAACACATAGGCATGACTGAAACCACATGTGATAGTAGGCCTACGTTTCTGTGCTGCATATAAAATTTGAGATCTACAAATTTCACTTCTTCGGATATTGAAACAAATCATTGGTATTAATTTTCATTAATCTGATGCTAATGACCTTTGATATCCACCAAATCAAAAGGCTATTTGGTTCTCATGTGGTGTAACTACGCACGAAATGTGACGTCTGGTGACCTCTAATGGCCTCTGATCTCCACTTAAAACGATAGGAATTATCTCCTCAATATGACCAACCTACAAACCAAGTGTGAGATTAGTCAAGGTTACCCTTCTTGAGACATCGTGTTTGCAAGCATGGCGTCGCATACACACACACGATATCACCGTAGCAGAGATTCCTTTGGACTTCGGCAAGGAATCCAAAAATGAGGGCGAGTGCCGTGTGTGCCCCCACCTGTATCCACGCCTGCACACTAAACAAAAGTCGTATCCTTCAAGAAATTTGTGTGTGAATACTCTACGTTATAGTTAAATGCACAACGTTTCATGAAGCTGACACGTGTGACCAAAGTTTAAAACAAAATTTCCTGCGGCTCATTTCCGAGATTTGAGTAATACGCAAGTGACACACGTTAATTTTCTATTACAATGAAAGTGCAGCGCTAGGAAACAAATTTAAAATGGCATAACAGTGTTCCATTAAAACTGTGATATTCCTGAATTTACAACAATCTTGTAAGAAATGACACTCTAACGAACCAGTTCACTATCTTCGGTAGACGAGCCCAGCTGGGTCAGGTCTAGTATCCCTTGCATGAGGTGTTTTTTGCCTTTAGCATATCCATAATTAAAAGGAATATACATCTTTAGTATAACTAATGCAAGTTTTGTTTTTACTCAGGTGTCACTTTTCGTTTCTCTGTGGCGTCATAAATTATCGAACTCTGTGACACTCAACCAAATCGAATTCTCAGTCACACACGTACCTGTATTTTTATGATCTAATAATTTACGTGAGACCAGCGACCAGCTGTAGCACCTAAGGCTATAACTGACGGTTTGTTCTCAAGGATCAACTTTACATTAACCCCCAGCAGGATTTTTGGGAATTTTGTCTGCCTCGGCACTTTGGTACCCATGGCAAAGAAACACGCGTGTCAAGACTACACCATCGCTCTGTATATCCACATGCAAAAGTACATCAGTTATACGATACCTCCAAAACAAGTTTAGTAAAATGGTTTTGGATATCTATGTCACAATTACTAGGAAGCCAAACTTGTATCATTTCAAGTACATCTATCAAATGTGGCAACGGCTGCACTTTGGACTGGATATGGTTTATTTTAATACTATCATTTTGTAGTAAACTTCTGAAAAACAACCAAATTCAACGGAAGGCTAAGCCTCCAGCCTGCTATCGTTTTCAAACGAAGGCCTTCAATAACAGTGCAGCATTAAACGACAAACTGGGTTTATTATCATGGGATGTGCATAAAGGACTACATGTATGTTCTTCTTTTACTTTCTGTAGACAAGATCATATTACAGTAATTTGAATTTGAATCTCGCACCTTAACATAACATGAAGATGGATAAAATACAAAATAAATAAAGTGTAGTCCTTGGCGTTGCCTTCTTTTCGTCACCGAGGCCGCAATGGACCGTTTCCATTCTAAAATTTTATCTTCTTGAGTGAATAAATGTGTCTGTCACAATACAAGATTATTCGGCATTCAATTATGCATGTTGACATTTCTTACAAAGAGAATGTTTCATATTCGGCATGAGAAGTTGATGGCCTCTCGCAGGAAGAGGAAAATGCATATACATACATGAATATGACTTTAGGCACTAAGCTCAGAGAAGATGAGGCATTTTAATTGCTCACGGAATAATACAGTCTTAACTCAGCTTGAGTGTTCCGCTAGATACTTTTCTGGCCGCTGCTGGCATTTCATCACCTTCAGTTAGAACAACAACCTCAGTCTAAGCAACATATTGTCTTTGCAATGCAGATGGATTCCCTTCACTTTATCGAGGAACTCCATTTTTCTTTGAAATACCTCTTTTCTCCATTTCCTCGTTCCTTTCATTTAAGGTGACTTATTTTAATTCCAGGTACAGTGACCTCAATGGGGGGTTATTCAAAATGCACACCTGCGTCCATCTTACTAATGCAATAGGATGAGTATAATGAGTAAACTGTCTGCGTCATGGATTCAACTGCATACAAAATATACATCCTAAGCGTATGTATATATAAGAAGAATTACATTTTGTTTGTTTGTATTTTCCCTCGTTTGTCTTTGTCAGATGGCGAATCTACCTTAAATCCTCCCGTTTGATAAAACTCGATAAATATTCAGGTAACAGATACCTTCGGCAAGGTAGGCCTTTCCAAATCTTAATACGATAGTCCCTTTTCGCGCCATTAGGCGGCCCTTTATGCAAAGAGGTGTTTATGAACAGACCATGGACTGACAAGCTTAATCTTCCGGTGGTTCGAAGATCTCGAAAATTTGTCAGTTTTAATAGAGAACTGTATCGCTTACATGATCTAGGTTGATACCTGGCTAGGTGTTATTTAAAAAGGAAGGGAAAAAAGACAACACAACACCAGAGTTGACGAGACCGAATGGTCTACGATTCTGTGATTGGTATTCGTAGACGTCTCTCTACGAAGTTGCTTTATGGCCTTTCATTATTTTAAGCAAAAGGTTAATCAAAAACAATTTATTTTACAAAGAAGGACGATCCCTGCTTCAGAAAACAGCGTGACATGTGTAACTTATATGTGTTTCGGCTTGTATCTCATGAAATGATTATTTTGTTTGTCTGGTGATTCATATATCAGCATGAAAGTTATTTATAGAACTATCAAATGTTATTAAAATTTACTTCAATAGAACTACCCTTGAAAGGTCATGTGAGCTGTTTAGAGTAGCATGTAATTTTTATTTATTTTTTTTTCATACACACAATGGAGATCTATGACGAGAAAAAAAGATCTAAACACAATTACGTACATTATATAGTACTGACAAATGTTACTCTGTGACCTCTGTGTGTGTATATAGCATCTTTCTCAGCTTCACAGTATAAGTCAAAGACCAAAAGCATTCTTTGGGAAAATTTGAGTTTTAATATCACCATGGAATACATCACGGATCAGTTTTCCGTGAAGATGGTTAACAAGAATGTACCTAAAGATATAGCGTTAGGCCAGAGACTTGTATGTTGCTAGGCAGCGTCGTCTTCACACATTTGCTTACCGTCCATTGGTTACACAGACAGAAGAGGAAAGGTGTTGCCCTGGGACGAGCCACGTGACTCTCCTTCCACCAGGAACTCCATGCTTGCACTGAAGTTTTTTTTACTGCATAAGAATGCTTTCAGGTTTTTACTTCAATTCGGCAAAATGTTCAGTGATCTAACGCCAAGGGAACGCGTGTTTACAAGGTCATGTGATAACCCCCCCCCCCTCTGACATCACCCTGATGTTCTGATCCGAGATTATCACTTACTATGTCAGTGAAAATTTACTTCTCATGAGTCGCAGGCATGCCAGACACACCTCGCGATTATGAAGCAGAGAGTATACCGTTTCACGGTTAAAATTGGTGTCCCATTGTGAAATTCAAGAAAGAAAAAAAAGAACGTGAGTATCACATAAATTGGTTTATGCTCTTTCGGAGTCTCTAATCACAATGGCCGTTGCAGTCTGTATTATTAAAAATATCAAGATGAATTTTTCCGTTTTCCAACTGAACATCTGAAAAATTTTGCAAAATGATGTCGTGAAAAATGAATGCTCCTTTACGATTTCATGAACAATATCCTCTAACGGCGTCGCAATGTATTAGTCATTAAACACTAGAATATGAGGGGAAAAAGTGGGAATTAAGACTCACGAAAGAGGGTGATATCATGTGTTTAGTTACTGAAAACAGAAAACACGGCTGCCTTTAACCACAAGGATGCACAAGACAATCGAATAGTAGGTCTCCGTATGATAGGAAGCCGGTGAAATCGAACCAAATGTAACGTATTCCCTGAGAGAATATTGAACCCGCATTAAAACAACCCGTGCAATCGTTTCTCTCAATTAGGGTTTTAGTTATAACATCTGACATGCAATTGCTATTTGCTAGGCCCATGTTTGCTGAATACGATAAAAACAAACATCGACAAAGGTATTCGTGTTTGAAGTTCACACGAAAAGCCTGCCAACGACCGTTGGATCAAGATTTGTCACTCTTCTACGACGGACTAAAATTTTCTGGGTCGTATACATTTGAGGACTAGATATTAAAAACAAACTTAGTCAAACCGTCCTTAAGATTTTTTCGAGACCCTGAAACCGCTCACGGATTTCATGTTCCATGTTCAAGATAAAAAGAAAAATTTTGACAAAGTGAGTCCTTGAGTAGCACTTCCGTTGGACTCATCTTCGCTTTGCTTTCTTCGTAATTCAAGAAGGAAAACATTATCTTACCAACGAATTATCTACGCCGTTTAACGTCATTGTCTTACGTTACACAAAGGGAAAAGTTCTATGACAAGTAAATTTGAATAATGCACAACATATAGGTAACTGTATTACGAACAGATGGATTTTTAATTAAATGGGTCGTTATAACTCATCTGATGGTAAGTATTTCCTAGGCCCACGAAATTCATCCATGCACGAATGTTGAGGATATTAAACATTTCTAGACATTGCGCCTGACATGCATAGATGATTTCGCCCATATAACACATGTGACTTAGAGGAAGTTCAAATTAAACTAAGGTCTAAATCTCTCAATGGTCAAATCTTAAGTATTCGTCCGCAAAGCTTATCTACATTGAGTCCTGGGTAACATAACATTACTCCCCCATCTGAGAACAGTACAAATGTTTGATAGAAAATTATCCTTTCACAAAACATGAAAATATGAATTGCTTCTCAGAACCGAAAGGGCGTAACGATATTGTCAGATAGCTAGATATGTGTGCAAAACCGAAACAACATTTAAGAAAGGAACTGGCGCCATAAAAAAATTGTATTTCTATAGTATTAAAGAATTCGTCTCGCTAATGTGTGATATGTTTCTGTCGATGAAAAACATTAACATGTAATAACTTACAGATTCATGAAATTTCCGGCATGGGAGAAAATGAATGCGATGCCGTTTCACTTCCGTTTACACAAAATTTGTCAAGACTAGGAGGTGGAACTACAACAACAACAATAGTAATAACGAAAAAGAAGAATGTCAGGTATTCATGTTTCAAAAATATCGGCTAGAATCCCCAAACGAAGCAAAGCCCGGGAGAAAATGAAGTATCACTTAACGTTTCATCAAGGGGTCCGTTATAGTTTCGAGGGGGTCATCAGTTCAACTGAAACGGACTGGGTTGATACTTTAAGCAATGCAGGCCTTTTGTTCTATACGTAGAAATGAGAGTAACGTGCACATATTGCTAATAAAATATAACAGGTAATTGTGAAAACCATCCATAATTTATCATGCAGTTTTGACATTTTCGACACAAAATATTCTATGAAAACAATTCTATGCAAAAATCACTCACTACTTCAACTTCAGGTTCTGTAAAACAAAGAGTAGTGAGCGCTTTCGACTGCCTTTATTTTTTTTTATTTATTTATTTTTTTTAGCTCACAGGCTCTTTGAAGTACAAATCAGAATTTAGTGTGGTCTTGTCTCCAAAATGTTCCAACATTTCCTTCGAGCAATACAGAGAGCTTCACTTAGGTGACAGATCCCTGATGTGGTTTACACTATGTCATACTGTATTATCGGATGTTGAGGTACGGCATGAATATACAGCAGCAGAGATATCTATACATGGACGAATTTAATCAACATGATCAGAGGTACCTAGGTATTAGTTTTCGTAGTTTTCAATAAACTCGTTTTAACCTTGGAACGAAAGTTTGCTTTGGGGTGCATCAATTTGACAAAATTGAAGCCCACGGTGTATCGACGGTGTACAGGAAAGGAATGCAGATGACTGTCTAGTGGAGAAAACATAGGATGAAAAAACATTGATGTTAGTCAACAAATGTTTGTGGGACTATGACATCACGACTGAGGACCTCACTAGTGAGGACACGTGAGTACAATTTAAATGTCAGGATAGGTCAGCGTCTCGAAAATACACTGATCACTGATCCTGCTTTGTGACTGAATCTGTGTGTTAAGCCATGGAATACTAGATATTAGCCAAGTAAACAAGTCCTTTAACATGGCACACTCGTTGTGCACGCACGGCCACAAAAGACATGATACAAACTATAATACGGCAATATTTACCTTTCTAGGGTTAAACCATTTGGAATAATGTAAAAACAAATCAACTTCAAATTTATTTATCACTGATCCATTAGATACTATATAGGTATACCACGTAACCACTACAATTATTCCCAAATTTTTCGGAACTTGGCATTCTCTCTGTGGCCAGAATACTTTACTCACGAGAAAACAGGATCTACTATAATTTTTTCCTTCTTCCTACAAATTTCAGTAATGTTCACATGCCGGACACAGCAAAACACTAAACGACTAAAGATTGGACCAAACTCTGTTTAATTTACTGTGTTTTAACGGACTATGTCCTCGGTTACTTTCCTTCGAACAGACCACGTCGTTCTCGGTAAACAACATTTGTTTCCTTTTCACGCGTTTGATGGACATACACTTAACACTTTCGACGAAAATGATTGTACACACTATACAGAATATTGAATTAACATTGTCTAAATCAAGGACTGACTTGACTTCTAAGCATCCGTGAAAACTGAAAAGGTTGAAGCGTTGTTACTATTGAACTGAATTTTAAACACCCTTCGTTCAGGTGTTTTCTCCCCCGTCCCCCCCCCCNNGCTCATTTGCCCATCCCCCCCCTTTAAATATCAAGGAAGTCAACATTAGTTAGCTGGTTAGAGATAATTTCTAGTCATTCGTAATCACTTCTGCGGGGTATTCCTTTCAACCATACGGGAAAACCTATCACGGTGCCTAAGAGAATGTCTTACCACTATAACATTAATTTCCCTTGTAAGAATTGACTTTTGCAAGAAAGTCAAAAAGGAATAACAGAATGATTCCCCAGAGAGGCAGTGAAGGAACTGGAAAACTTCTTCTGAGAGTGTATTGCATATTGAGCGTTTATCTCTCAATCATGCTTATCGCAAAACCTTAAAACGCCACAAAGGGGATGAAATACAGATGCCGGCAGACGTATCTATTGCAAGTAAAATTTCCATCGCTCTCATGGAATTGCCAGTTTCCCAATAAACGTTACGTGTTTCTCAGCAGCGATAACAGTTAAAATTCCCGATGTTAAGAAAAGGCGCCTACAGCCATACACGAGTGTAAAATGTTCATTATGGTCCAGTAACGAACCAGCACGTTTTTAGAAAACAAAGACGTATGACATCCATAACGTTCATCGCGCTTACATGCTCTATGTCGGAATCAAAACGTAAGGTAATCCACTCTACTTTCATATACGCCTATACTGTACATGTGGACACATTGCAGTGTTGTTCACACCATTATTTTATTTCTATCTAGCTAGATTCGCGTGATAATATTATGTAGGCTTTCAGACACAAACAAGTATATACATGAGTAATCTGANNGTTTTTCTTCTTTTTATTTATTTTTTTACTTTCTCTTCTGTAACATAACTGCAGTACCAGCAATAAAGTGAGCATATACCATAAGCACGGTGATATCCTCACAAATTGATCACCAAGAAGTCTTTTTTTTTTTCAACAAACTAACGGAGAGTTTTTGTCAATTTACCATTCGCACACATACACCCACATTAACGGGGCTGCACTCAGTGATACTCAGCGGTGATTGCCGGACACGAACAATCTCCAAACGTGGGATGGCATACCGTCCACGCATTGTCCATACATGTCATGGTTTTCAACAACTCAGTACAAAGTGAATTTTGTATTAAATTAACGAGCGTCCCATAATGTCTGCTGGATGCTGGTATTCGGATACTGGTTTTAAACGGGCAGCTGAACGGGATTGAACACTGACGGAGACTGACGTGGGCCTATTATGAAGATCAGAGCACATTTTCTCTCCTCGTTTGTGAAAACCTTAAGTTGTATCTAAATAGAGCATGAAAGTTAAAGATTTTTAGAGGAATAGGTCTAAAAATATACGGTACAGTCATTGCCTTATGGGAAATCATTTCTTTAGGAAACTTTGAGATAGTTTAAGAAATGTGACCATCATTTTTACGAATGTTTAAAGGCAATTTAGACAATTACGCCAGTATGACTTTTCAAGGTTAAAGAAGCAGTTTCCAAGTATTAAAAAAAAAATTTTTTTTTAAATTTAAAAATCAAAACATTAAAAATGAAGTGATTTTGCTGTATTACATGTCATTTTGTGACCTTGAGGCACCTGAAAATTGCTCTCTTGATCATAGTTGTCCACTGGTCAATCGAAGAGGTGGGGGCGACAAAGGCCATGATCCCACACAAACGCCATCCAAAAATTTGTTTTCAACAAAGAACTGTGATAGTCAAACTTTTACAGGCAAATGAATGTAGTCGAGTATTTGAATTTAGTGTAATAACGGAGTCCATTTCCATTAGCTTATTTTAAGTTGAAATATGATGAGCTATTTATACTATGCAAATACCAAAATGAAGGAAATCGTCCCTCTTATGGCGAAGTAACGAATATCATAATCCGTAACGACAAATGTCATTTTTTTAATGTCACTCCGCATGGTGAATTTAAATCATCAAAATATCAATTTTCTATAAATTTTGTTGGAGATGTATCTCTATCAAATGAGTGTGAAGTAAACTTTGATGTAAAGTACCTTTTCCAATAAGTGATCAAACTTATCAACTTGCTTTGTGTTGACCAGAGAAAAAAACATCCTTAACTCCATTCGTTACTTAACGGAATGATAAATTGGTAATATTTGAAAATCTCCAGTTTTAAATTCACAACTACGCGACAAGAAGGACAATTTGCAAAAAAAAATAATTTCACAACTATATAGTTTTTTGTTTTTGCACCAAATCGCATCTGAAGGCATTCATGCAGTTGTAGAAAAAAATCAATGGAGAGGGTCACCCTACCCTTAAACACCTTGCACCAAATAGTTAACACTAGTTTGGCTCTCTCTCAAACAGAGGTGGGAAAAACCATGGAGCTTCCTGAAACAGCAGAAGCTTGAATTATAGACAAGATATTGGTGAAAGGTTTGAAGTACAGGCGTCGAACGAAAATGTGCTCTTTCAATAAGAACCTCTTAAAATTGTCTCTGAAATATTCACTTTATTTTTTTATTTCGAGGAGATATGCCAGAATAGACTTATCTGTGCAACAGCAAACGACAAAATATGAAAAAGATGCGTCAAGATCAATGAATGTTATCAAACTCAGGTGAAAAGTGATAACATTTTAGAGGAAAGAAAACATATCAGCTTGTAATGAAGATGTAAGTACTTATAAATGCATGAATATGATACCTTAAGTGCAATATGTGTAATACGTGCTTCGCTGTGTTGGGGCCATCTGACCCTCAGAATGGAATTCGTCGGTGACTATTCTACTCTTTAATGAAATACACAAATAATGAGATGAGAGTTATCTAACTCCGATGAACCCGTTAATAGAGTCTGTCGACTCTCCACGTCCGCCCCGTGAGCTGAATGGAACTACATAGGGGACTGAAATATCTTCTATCCTAGAGTAATTTTAAGCATGGAGGCATGAGGCGACCGGACTCTGGTTTCAAGAGTAACCCTGACTCCACTTTGAATTTCATTGTATACTGCTAAAGAATATTTCTCAGTAAGTCACAAATTTAAGTAATCCTATAAATTTACTGTTCAATTTCAACATGGACGGAACCTATAGTTAAGTCGATGGATTTGCTAACTTGAGCCCACTTTTAATTCGATAACCGTAATCACATGATCAGGAAACGGGCTTGGCGACAATCAATGAGATCTATCCACAAAGTTCATTTCGTGTTTCTCATACAACATAGCAACACACTGAATGAAACACATTTAAAAAACAAGAGCAAAAAGTAGGTGGTCGAGTATTGCATATTCTAATGTGCAACAGTGTTCATCGGCGTTCCAGTCTACCGTGGACAAGCAAGTATATGCTGAAAAAAGCTCGAATGTAAAAGGATATATAGCTTATATGTTAAAGGTGCCAATATCTTTCTCTAAATGTTCTCCTCATCACTTAGCAAAAATAACATCCTCAGTCCGGTAGGACGTTTTGTTTGAAGTTTTCGCTTTCGCGTACTCTTGGCGCTTCCGTCGTGTTTGCGAAAACAGTGACGGCACGCGTACTCTTACACGGGTCGTTCCTTTGAACGGTCTTGCATTTTGTGAACGGAGCGCGCAGGATGAAACACACTGAAATAGCATGTGATAGAACGAACGTAAACTTGCCTGAGAGCGGTTGTGCTTTTCTTCAGGACGGAGGGTAATCGTGTGGTCACTACAGGGAGTGCCCGATTTTGCACACTGCATACTGGATTCTACGTCCGTGTCGTGTTTGCGAAAACAGCCTAATGAGAGTCAATCGATGGAGTTGCCAACCTCTTTCACTATCGTTTTCCATAATTATTAGGGACTTTTGATATCAGGACGGTAGATAAAGAGGACGGAAAGCACAGAGAAAAACTGCGCTGCGCATCAGCAGAAACCAACCAACCTCCCTCCGTCCTGTTGATTTTCAGAA
>VJOZ01059618.1:194-11957 GCA_009801055.1 Stichopus horrens
CCCCCCCCCCGTTCTCTATTTGTGTTTGCATACTGACACGACAGGAGTTTGATCCTTTTGATCAGTCAGTTTTTAACAGCATCAAATGCTTAATCAGAAAAAAAAACATAAAACGAAAATACTGTTGATTCTTCCTGATTATAAATGAACTTTAAGTTATAATAAGGAAATAAAGAGTTGACAAGTAGTGCTTGTTTTGCAATGATGCCAGTTGTATTTATAAACCTGTACAAAAATTTGAATAAGAGACGGATGTTGCTATTTTCCTGCCTTAAAGTACAGTGAGGTTCATGATCAAATTAGTTAACCTTGGCAGAGAAATTTTCGGTGCGCAGCAGACCTTACTGCATTGCAGATTTTGTGTTGTCCTTGCACCATGCAGGTGACATGATACGGATATCCAGAAAGATTACTAGAGGGCTGCCTATAGTGTTACAGCAGTTACGATAGTTTTCTACTTACTAGTGTCGAAGGAACATAAGCCATCTGAATGTTAAACGTTACGAGACACCTCTTTCTTAGCGGGTCTCTTGTCTCCGTTTGCGGTCATTTTCTTTGCGTTTTATCTTCCCATATAAATCAGTCTGAGAATATTTAATACATAACTTCCAGAAGCAGTCAAGTAGTCTGGCAGAAGATGTTGCTTCATGAATCAAGTATATTCTTTGTTTTTTTGTTTTTTTTTGGGGGGGGGAGAAAATTTTTCAAATTTGAAATCTGCACCTGGCAGCAAGCCCACGCTGAATTTGGTTAAAAACTCTGACATAATTTGGCTGACCTACTGGGAGTTAATGCCTCCATTAGACACCTGGATTACTGCTATTTTAGTTGCTACAATCGCTGTGTTACAATTTTGTACATACTGTGCGCACACACACACTTAAAGAGACGTACTGACGTATTCAGGTGTATGCAAAATGCAGACGCAGACCAAACAGGAAAGCAAACTGAAGGAAAATGTGCAGAACTCAGGTCTGCAGAAGAAAATTGCAGTACTCCGCACCGGTACGTAAATTTTACATAGTATTTATATGCTTGGTTGCCACAGGTGGTCCAGGTTTCGAGTATCTCGTGTCCGCCTTCGGTAAGCTCCGCAGACCGACTAAATCGTAAATCCTGAGCTGTTTCTATCAATATTCAGACAATTCTAGAACTTTATGACTGCACTTTGAAGGGAAAGCTTTGGCAAGATATAGAAAAACAAAAAAACATACATGTGGGTAAGATTTAAGATTTGCTGAACTGGTTGCAGCACAAGACTTTGAATTAATACTGTACCACAGCATCATGTGTCTGATAAGACCTCTCACTGTTTAACAGAACATCTGCCAATGTGTTGGCTGTTATCACTATTTGTGTGTTGTAATCTCCTCTGTTCTTATTAAGGTCGTGTAACACGCATCTAGAAAAGAGCTGGCTTCATTCTGCAGTTGCATGAGACACGATTTTTTGAATTTTGATTGAAATGCAGAGCAGATGAAATAGAGAGTTGTCCAGTGTCAGTATTTCTTTAGTTTGGCCTATAGTGCCTCTGACTTACAAAATTTCACTTTGTTGTTAAGTGATCTCATTATTTTTGCAGAAAACGTAGGTTTCCAAACTGAAAGCCTCTGGGCATACAAAATTCTCAATTGTCCTTCAAACAAAGGTTGAGTAAAACAAAAGATGAGACATACAGTATCCTACGAGTCCATCTCATAATGTCGCAAACTTGAACACTTAGCCCGATGATTATTCATAATACAGGTGTGAGACACAAATTTGCCTGTAAAATTGACAATATTTGATGAATTTTGATGGAATTTATGGCTATTTTCAATGACCAGTGCACACAATACTCCAAAATGTCAATTTTACGTCACACAACCTTTAACACAGCAGCAGTGTTTTACACACTAGCAACATTAAGATAGCACTTACCACCCTACAAAGTGGCTGCAGTAGCAAAGAAACAGCTCAATGTGTTTTCACAGCAAACCAAGCTCACCTGTAACTCACAACATTAACACCACAATCTTGATGTTGGTATTCTCTCCCCTCCCCCTCTCTTCACTTTAAAAAAAGTGTAACAACATCCTCACAGACACTTACCATCTTTGATTTCATCCATAACTACAGTAATGCAAAAGTTCTGATATTGCCCAAGCTCAAAACAAAAGTGGATTGGGCTAGAACTGGGCAGTTTTGTGTTTTCAACCTCACCCAGCAACATAGGATTGCATTAAACCCACTCAAAATCACTCACCAAGGATGATACAAGGAAATCTATCTCCACCACGCTATCAGGTTTGATTATTATGGGGGCTTACTCGGTGGATTGTCCAGTTTACACATCAACATGATGCAACTTCTGCAGAATTCTGCAGTATGTCTTATCTCCAGTGCCAGGTTTAGATGTCACATTAGTCCCGTTATCTCTTCTCTACACTAGGGGGAAAATTTGTTATGTATCCAAGTTAGGTTGAGCTTCTACATGTTAAAAGCAATCCATGGACTTGCACCATCTAAATATCTCTGAACTACTTAACCTTCACGAGCTGTCTCATCTCATGCACTCCGCATCTTGTGGTCCATTGGTCAAATGTCAGCATGGGCGACGACAAATAAAATAAATAGCAATTTTGCAGCATCAAACTTTTCTCTTTGGAACAATTCACGGAATCAACATTAGTTCAACTGAAAACTTGCATACCTTCAAAAAACATCCAATAGGACTTTCCTCTTCTCTTGGCTTTCATTTTCACTCATTGATGAGTTTTCACTTTTTCTCTTCCTTTTTTTCATTCTTTGTATTTGTAACGGACTTTGATTGTGTATTGCATTGTACAAGAAAAGCACTACATAAGCAATGTGTGTTATTATGACCATTATTACAGTGATGACAAAAAAATTGTGTGTCTATGGTACGAATTATGGCAAATTTGGTTTTCCACAAAGCTACACTGAACCATGGACTGGGCACGATCATACGACCCTTCCTGTAGTTTGAAGCTAATGACACTTAAACACCCTTCAATTAATCATCTCCCACCTGAAGGCACAATAATGGTGAAGCTTGGTGTATATTACTGTAGAATCAGTGTTGTAGTCAAATCAAGGCAATCTGAGGAACAGGCAGAGCTTTTAACAGATGCTAGTAACACTACATGTATACAGGCTTCGAGGCCTCAAGGTCACTTGGGGCCAGGGCTAGCCTCTATTACAGAGTTCTTCAAATAGCGGTGCGCCACCACTTGTGGTGCACGATGTGGTTTGAGAGTGGCGCAAAAAATTACTGGGAGGATATTGAAAAATTTCACCATATGCACGTATGTGCTTCCTCAAATTCCACATATGTCTTAACACCTTCCCCTTGCTTAACCACCTGACTGTTGTGTGGAGGGGTATGTTGGAAAATTCAGCATTATTGTCATCAAAAAATTGTTAAGCTGGGGAAAAATTTTGGATGGGAAAATTGAACAAACTTGGCACCATTTTGCATCTAAGCCCCATCTTAAATGCAAAAATTTTCAAAAAAATTACCCCTCCCCCAGGACGGCAGATCAGTGGCGCATTATATCACTAACATTGTGATGTGGTGCTTCAGAAAATTTAATTGAGGAAGCCTACTCTATTACAAGTGTCATTACAATCACCATCATTGTTGTAACTTGCTGATGCAATGTACAGTAGCAGACAAATGGCCTCTGTTCAGAGCTTACGGCTGCTACTCGACTCATCTCTGCAGATTTCAGCATCAGTAGCTAATTCCTGAACACTGACCTCTATAACCCTTCAATCCAGGGCTGAAGAACATAGCTAATCAGTACCAGATGAACAAGATGCCCTGGAAAAATATGAAGCACCCTTTGCCACTTCTCAGTTCTCACTGCTGCATAAAATCTTACATGTTGCTACAACATCACCACTTGTTCATATTTTTCACATAATTATGTCGCTACGGATCGGTTTAATTATCTGGAAAAATTTCACCCTGATCCAGGCCATGATGTAAATAAACAAAACTTCAGAACGTTCTGAACTTCAATTTTACTATATTACAGTCACTATGAAGAAAGTAGGAGCCAGAATGGAAACAAAAACTGAGAGTTAGGATCCAGGGTGGTAAAGCATTTATCTTTCTGTTACAGGTCTATCCATCTCTATGTCCAGGAAACCTCCCACTTAAAAGAGTTTTAAAGTGTTTTGAGATGCTACAACACGCTACCCTTCACGCCAGCACTCGGTTAAAAACAAGTATCTACATGCATCTATGTTCATGGGCGAGGATAAAATGTTCACAAAATTTCCTGACAAATAGATGGAACCCTCCCAACCAGTAACATTGCAATTCTGGTTTAGTAGTGTACCACATTAACTCTTGGTCTTAGACACTCTCAGTTATTTTATACAGCTGAATAAAACATCCAAGGCAAGGATGCATTGAAATTGAACCTCAACTCTAAGGATACAGTCAGCGAGCATTACAGCTATTGCACTCCATTATGTAGCATGCTTGTAATTACATCTATGAAAGTTTCAGACTGTGTCTCTCTACCCTTAAAGCAGCACATTGAATTAGTATTCAAAGAATCTGTGATATTTCTGAATCGAAAACAACCACATGAAAATGCTTACGATTAATGCCATTTTTCAAGTTTCATATCCAATAGTTAGTAAAACTGTCCATTCTTTTCAATTTCTGACCCTGGATTGTATCAGCTGCATGCATATGGATTAGTGCTGGCATGAAAAGGTGTCTGGTAACATACTTTCAAAAACCGAATTGAGTCGTTTACACACCCCACTCGCCTATGTTCTTCTGACTGTGGCTCAAGGGGATCCTTTCAGTTTGCCCCATTTGATAAGTTTGGAAATGGTGCCCCTTTAATGTACAACTAGCTACCTGATTCATAATCTCAAGATACCTTGCTATGAGAGTAAACTTTTTAGAAGTGCTACATTTTGCCGACCCCAATGCTTGCACCAAAAAAACTTCGCTGAGGCACATTACAGATTGAGAATTATCCTCTCTCGGCACGACTATTATCATCATCGGCAGGTTGCTTGGATGCACTGAGACAGTTTGAACAGCTGTCCCAATTACCAGAGGGATTAACATACAAAGTACCACTTAAAACAAGGATGGATGCACGCATCTATCCGAGGGAATACTTTCATAATCTTGAAAGATCAATGCTTAGAACTGGGAACATACAGCACAGTTGACAGTTTAGCCATGAACAGTTTGATGCTTGCACTGGCTTAAAGACGGTCACTCATCATACCCAAGCTTACATTTTTGGCTAGGGGGTAAGCAAAATTATCAACTGGTTCTGCTCTTCGATTGACGGCAAATTCGAAAGATGCAGAGGAGCTCATATTACACAGGATACACTGGGGCCCTGGGACGATTACACATGTGGAGGAGTTTACAAGAAAGGCTGTGGGAGGGGCTAGAAGTAAGTGGTTGGAAGAATTGAAACTGGGGCAATGAGCCTCTGTCTTTAATCATAAATCGAATGAAACTTTCAATTGAAGGTAAATGAATATGTATTTCTTTAATCATGGGTGGGAAAATAAGACTGCGGACTAAGGCTTATATTTAATGACTGTCATAGCTTCAATACTGCATCCCCAATGCTTTGTTTTTTTTTAAGATCATGGTCAAGCTTTGAAGATGGCAGGATGCCTTGCATAAGGGACTAAAACTAATCTGGTTGTAACATTCTACCGAAGTAATGTCCCACATGACACTATTAGAACATCCATTCCACAGTGATACTTTGGAACAGTAATTTATTTCTGCAAAACCAGTGATATTTTACTATCATACTGTACTGAAAGTGAAAGGGTGACAGCAACGACCTTCTGTGACACTACTTGATGTAGGGTTATTCATAAATTGGCACATTGGTGTTGGGGACAAAATCAGGGTTGGTGACCTTTTTCAGCATGATACTTAATCGGCAGAACTGAGATCCTTCATTTTGGGAAGGAGAATACATCATCTTTGATAAAGACAAACAAAAAAGCAAAGAAATAGCAAAACAAGTTCTGCTAACGAGTGGATTCTATCCTTACCAGGCCGACTGGGAATCAGAGTCACTGCTGAGCTGCAGTATCTCGACGGAATCGTCTGACTCGGAGTCACTGCTGGAGAGCACCTCGACGGTCAAGGGTTCCTTCGAAGATACTTTTCCTGAGGCTAACTGCTGCTGGTACATGCCAAGGCCACTAGTTCCTGGTTGGTCCAAATCTCCTCCTGATGGGAATGTCGTTGTCGTCACTTTACTCTCCTGGTCCGAAAGACTTACCACATCCAACTCCCTCTCTTCGTCGCTGGAGTCTGCGATGGTGGTCACATCTCCATTCTGTGACACTGACGGTACCTCTGAGCCTATGGTGGCAGTGTGACTACAAGCAGAGAAAGTGGACTCCACATCTGAGAAATCCCAGGCAGTTTGCCCCTGGCAGTCCTCTTTACTCGATTTTTCCTCAGGGTCCTTATCAGATTTTGCTTCTTTGGAAGATAAGTCCATTGGTTCTTGAAGGTCCACTGTTGGAACTTCTTGGCTTTGTGTCTCTGCTCCTATACCCAACACAGGATCATGAATAATTGGGTTATTGAGTTCGTCGTAATGGCCCATGCAGGGATCATTTCCCCTGGGTTGTTCGGTGATGACATCGGAGGGTTCACTCTCCTGTGGTTCCTCAGACACCAAATCTATAGGGTCCCTCCGTCCATCGTTCGATGGCACAATCTCCAGATCACTGCTAGAATTGTCCTGATGTATATCACCATTATCCAGCTGAAGTCGTGGTTCATCCACTGGTATACCTAGATCATCCTCACTGTTTACATCAACATCATATGTTCTTGAATATTCATGAGGTAACCACATAGACATGGCATGGCCAGGTTCATCTAATGAAATAAAATTATTCAATCGTTCACCAGCGGACCCAAAGTACTCGTCGGAGGGGCGTTCGTGACGGGACGCTAAGTCCCTCATCCTGTCCGAAGGACGCCCTTGGAAAGCCTCTTGGTTCTCCCCTAGCGTGGTACATGGAAGAGGGTATCTGTTCATGGTATCGCGAAAGAGATGGGACTGAAGGGCTTGCAGAGCATCAGAGCAGCCCAATAAACCTGCATGGGTAGACAGGGAATTCTGGAGATCTCCTGCGCCATTGAAGTTGACAACATCAAGGTCACCTTGACCTGTGGAATTCCCACAGTAATCTCTGTGTCTGTCACCACCTGTAAAGGAACAAACATAGTGGACTTACAGTAGGATGATACGAACAGATCTCAGTGAAATTCACCCACAACTTACTGGTCGGGGTATTCACGAGACACGATACTTACCCCTTGGCTCATACTATTGCACTGTTACACAAGCTCAGACACTCTCGAATCAACTGTTTTTGCACCGCTCCCTCCACCCCAGTAAGCTCTTCCTCCTTGGGCTTGATGCACTGTAACACATACAAATGTGATGCAGTGCAAGGAAACCCAAGCTTACGAACACACATCAAAACAGCACATTGTACTATACATAGAGCCATGTTAGGAATGGACATGAATGGCTTTTCACATACTGTGGTACTGAAATCAGAATATCCTACCCTCACATACCAATGGCACAGTACACACACACATGATTCACTGTAAATAGCAAAGTTACCCTAGTACTGCACAGCATAACATAGTAGAGATACCGTCACCAACCCCAATGATAGGCATTCAAAATTCAAAACACATGAAATTTAAAGGTGGATACAGGTAGGTACAGTAGGTACAGTAGCTGTGAAATACAAGCTTATGTACTGTAATTTTTGGCACATTCTCCACATCCAGTGTGAGCGTATCTATTTAACAGATAAGTGACAAAAAAATCATCTGCCAATGACATACTCTGTTGTTTGGTTGAAAATCATCGATGTTCACCAAAACTATTGAAGTACACAACAACAACATCTTACCAAACAACACTCCATGTTCAAGCTGGGGAAAGGCATAACAGATACACTCATGAATACTATCTTGTGGGCGTCAGCAATATGCAAAAATGAACAGTTTTTATCTCTCTCTACTAGGACACTTTCTAACAGAATTTGCCATTGACAGATAACTTTGTACAGCAAGTCAGTTGAATACATTCTCTTTATTTAGAGAGAGAAAGTGCAAATCCTCCATCAATACAATGGTACCTTCTTCCATCACACTGCACTGAAGATCACCCTACTGTACTGTATATAGTATTATGGGACATACAAGTACACCACTGAATACTACAGTACGTTATTGTGGGTAGCAAAAGGTTTTGTACAGAGCCACTATGACCTGACTGTGATGCAGTGACTTGTGAGTTTGATGCACTGATGTTCACGGGAAAAGAAATGGCCAAACGAGTGTTTCGCTTTAGTTCCTACAGTTGATGCACTGTGACTGTGTGCCTTTTGCACGTATAGTTCCATAGTTACTAAAACTGCTAGTGGACCAAACTTTCTAACAGTGAGTATACACACATGCCCAATGATGACGAAAAACTGACTAGGAGAGAAAGTAAACATAATACATGTGCAACATACCTAGGGATACTACAGGGGTTGGATAAAAGCAAGATCGCACTATTTTACTACGCAATTTCAGTATTCCCAGGTTTATAGCATTATTTTTTACTTTATCAAACTGTCAAATACTTCACGCCCAAGGAAAGTTCAGCGAAAATTCTGTGAGTCAAGAAGGCTTCTCTGTTGGGTTAACTGTATGCAAAACTATGTAGCCCAAATGATTTACATGCAGACAAGTAACACCACAGCCAGAATGAAGTTCGTTCAGTTGGCCTGATGAGGTGCTAGAAAGAGAGCTGCTTAATTGCATGTGAAACCTTTTGAGAAAAAACCTAAAATAGAGCTTTGTCACAAGCACTGAAACTTTTCATGAAAAGCAAAGGACGAAGTTCAGCGGCCACATTATGCGACTGCACTCTTTTGGCAGCTAAAATCGTGCCGTTTGATGCTTTTTCGAAATTACAAGAGTTTTCTTCCAGTCTGCAAAATCGCACATTTGTCCAGCACCTAGGATACTATCATGAAATGTGCTGATACCTTGCAGCACAGCTGGTAAGTCAACATTGTAAAAAAAACACTGTCAGTCATTCACCCCAAAAGAAGTCCTTTTAGTTCTTCTCCAATCTGACTGCTTTAAGGTGTAAGCAAAGCCTGACTGACTGCTATGACCGTATGTGGTGATTCTCTTACAGTAAGTCAAGTATATACTCCCTAGGTCATAAAAGATAAATTTCATAACAATGTTTAGATTTCTTTCTGCCCAAGATTATTTTGTAACTTCAGTATTGTTTTGATTTGCAGAGATCCAAGTCTCCCAATAATAAACTGGTATGGAGAATGATATCACAGTTTTTTTCAGAAGACAAACAAGTGGGTGATCAAAATGATATCCTGAAATATTCATTTCCATTTACAATCTCAGATAAATAAAGATTAAGTACGACTATTTTGGTGATGATTAGAGGGTACAATTTTATTCTTGTCCGTTTCAATACTACAGTAATTTGGACAGTCAATTGATTGTTACTGACCGTGTGAAAACTTCTTCACAGCAGCTTCTGATACATGAGGAGTGAGTTGCACCAACGTTCTTCCACTGGACAAGGTGCGTTAGATTTTGGGTTTATGAGGGCCCAACAGACTTTAACATTTACATTTATAGAACTCAGATCAGCTTCTACCTTTCACTTCAATTGGTGAGCGATGACAAGGAAATATAAATTGACCATTGGCAACCTGCTTAAACATTATAACCATTCAGACAAAGAAAACCCCACTTTGCAATTATCTTGAAGACTTCATTCATCTCCCACAGGTCATCAAACAAGATGTTAGTTTAATTTTCAAGTGCCTTTATAATTTCCTTGAAAACAGAGCTGGAAATAGGTTTGCAACACTACAATCTGTATTTACATGTTGCAAAACTTGTTTGAATCGATTGGCTGAAACGTGCCTTGCTTTCTAATACCGATGAGTGACCAAACATCAAAACAAAGTGAATCATCATCATCAAATACTTGCAAACAACACACAAAAAAAACAGCAATTACTTCTAGCTTTGTCAGATCACTTTTTCCTTCCTAACGATCAACCACAGCCAATTCCTCATACCACCCACCGCTTTTTCCCTGCATCACACTCACAAACCTGTTCCCTTCACCCACCTCCGTTTCCTAACGCCAACACGACAAAGTCCCCGCTCCACCCACCTTCGGCCTTACATAAATATCCAGTATGTTCCCCTTGAACATTACTGACGGTATCCTCTTATCGGTCAAATCAATTCACGCACATGTCCACTCATTGGACAACATGGCTGTTTATCCAAGCAGCAAGATTCGATACTTACTAGGTGGGTCACCATCCTCAGAGGTCACCGAAAGGTCACTCCGCAGACAATCTTCATTGCCAGGTGGGTAGTTTTCGGACAAGGCCTAAAACAAAGATAAAACAAAATGAATGCTTTCGATCACTTCAGGGAAATAAAACGAATCAAATGTATTACAAATGTGCGTAAACAATTCCTTGAATTTGCATTGCCAAGCTCATTTGTGAGATTTATGGTGGTAGAGATAAAAGTGGAGCAGTACCAAATATGGGGTAGTTAAGTACTCGATATTAGTATATGTGTGACAAATCCTTACCCTCCATTTGACAATTAATACACACGACGGTTACAATCACAGCCACAGTACCAGCATTATAGCTCAACAGTGGTACGGTAGCTGCTGCAACTCAATTTGGTAGGATTTGCCCAACTAGAATATCACAATCGGTCAATGACATTGGTCACAAGTCAATACACAATTGGCTTTATAAAAATTTTATTATAGGTACAATATTTTCTGGTTTATCATTTTAAGTTTTTGTTGTTTGACCATGTGAACAATGACCTTCTTTGTCAAAATAATTGGCGCGAGTTTCAGATTTTCGCATACATTACAACAACTACGCCTGATAGTAGATCTGTGATAATTCAGAGAACAACCACTTAACTTGCTAAACTCACTTTGACAAAGTTCCCTCAGGAACACAGCAACCTTTCTTTCCATTCAATGATCCCTCAGGACTTCTCCACAACGGCCATTGTTCATGTTCACACAGTGTCTACTTAACATGTAGTGTCCTATCCACACATTCACACCAATGTCTACTCTCCCATTGTCACAGTGTCCACTCCTGACATTCATTGTGTCTATTCTTCACATGCACACAGCCCAACCGCCAAATTCACTCTCTATTCCACGCCCATTCACAGCGTCCATTCCTGACGTTCACAGTCTACCATGACATTCTCCTTTCATACCGACCCAGTGACCACCCAGTCCTCATATCAACCACAGTGTCTACTCCTCACATTAACAGTAGTGCCCACTTCATATATTCACAGTGTCAACAAGTCCTAGCCACAACATCAATACATTGGTAGCATCAACCACTTACACATAAGTCCACACTCAATTAACCGCTCTTCCATTTCATAGGACGTGACATCCTCCAGGCATTACAACAGCGTCCCCCTTCCCATGTTCAGCATACTATTACAGCACATCTACCATAATTAACCTCCTCCCATCATGCTATGCCACCACATCACCACCTCTACTGATACCATCTCTCCCTCCCCCCTCCCCAGAGAGTGCACTCTCTCTCCCATTCACAGGTAACATCTTTCATTCAGAGTGTCTCATACTTTGCAAAGTCTTT
>VJOZ01059657.1:0-11417 GCA_009801055.1 Stichopus horrens
AAAAAAGAGAACTCAAAAATTCTGACTTAATATTATTCTTGGTTTTGATATTCATGTTACATTTGTAAAAGGTACAAGCACACATACTTTGCTATATTGTTCACATTAGATCTAACTTCACACGCTTTTTACACATTTGAAAGTGAGCCATCAAGGTATTATTCCTGTCGATACAGAGACAAAAAAAAAATCAAATGNNATGGTGCCAAAGATTTTAGTCTGGTAAAAGGCATTATCAACTACAAAGGAATTAAGAGACATTGCTTTGATTCAAAGTCACAGCTTTAAATTGAAATTGCATGAACAGGTATGCAGACTTGTCAACCTCAAAAAATGGAAAACCTTTAAGTTCAATGCCATAAAACCTGGGAATCACATATCAAATCTGAAGATTTTAAAAAGGACCTATGCTACTATGAAAAGCAAGATTTTGATTTTTTCTTCGCCATCTGTATTGTGATTCACTAAATTAGTCACTTATCTGACAACGATAAATCAGTGATTCAATGATAACTTCAACCAGAGATCGAAAGCATTTATCTTTGCTTAAATTAGGAAATATCTTGGGTCAAATCACAGTGATTTTCACCATGAGACGACCAGCATTTTCTCCATGGGACAATGACCCCGACCCTTGAGACGTAGGGTGAAACATGGGAGTTGGCAAGTCTGGGTATGGATCAAAGATGAGTGGAAGAGGCCCAAGATAAGTAATGAAACAAGAATCTTAGAATCAGTCACACCAAACAATAAGGATGGCAAAAACAAGGATACACACAAATAAATCCTAGGGAGGACATTTTTCTTTCAAACCTCTGACATGGATATTGCTCTTGTTGAATAAATGTTAAGTTGATAAATATATGTACAACTGCAACCTGTTCATCACATTCCACAGAGAAGTTCGTCTCTTCTAGTTGAGGGGTAAAATGTTGCTATGCCCTTAATGATCCTGCCACTGAGATATAATCTGGTAAATAACATCGGAGATACCAAGGACTCTTTACATGAACACAAAGCCACAACTAATTCAATGCAGAGTACGAGGCTATGGGCTTGAGCACACAGCCTGTGAGCATGGTATCGGTACAAGAAGATGCACTTATGTCAGATTTAATTATTGCAACTATGATCTGCATGCAAACATACTTTGCTTGATTTTCATTTAGAAGTAGACTCGACGCAACATCTGTGTGAAAATTTAAACATTGATGCACATTAATGAAGTTAATGACATGCAATCATTGGGATCTGATTTCATGGTGTAGCACCTTAAGGACACAGTGGACCAGGATGCAAATGTTCTACCTGGCTTGGTGGCAGATCCAAGGGAGTGGAAGGGGGTGGGGTGGCCATGGGTGCTTATGCAACCCCCAAAGTTCCACAATTAATTGTGTCTTTACATAATATCAGAGATGTCTCTTTATTGCTCTTCTCATCAGGGTTTTTGTATATAATATCCTACACCATATTGGGAGCACTATTTCTTCGTAAATCTAAATACCTCAGATGGAAGACACTCTCCCACTCTGCATGAATCTAACAAAAAAAACCTGGAATCAACCATGTAACTATTTTTGGAACAGCAATATAGTTAGACAAATGCATAGAGGCACCACCAGAGAGAGAGAGGAGAGAAAGCCTGAGGGAGGAAGCGCGAACATTTTCGGACACCGAAGGTGTTATGCATAAAAGAGGCAAACTATCAAAAATTGGACCAGCCAATAGGAAATAATTACCATCAGTTTCAGCTGAAGTTTCACGACTGATGAAACTTAAAGTGAAAGAATCTCACCTCAGACTTAATGTTTACCAATTTAGACGCTGCTAAGGTAGAAATAGGATCATGATATTTCTGCTGCCTCTTGTACCAAATTAATTCACAATGGATGCAGCTGCTGGCAGCTGTGGCCTTCCACTTCAGGCAACTGGGAATCACCAAATCAGTGGTTGAGGGAACAAAAGGTGCCCCTGTAGTCTTCTGATAACCAAATCCTGCCAGAAACTCACAAACGCAGTTTGACTTCAATCTAAATCTGTCAGCCAGGACAGATATGGATGGAAGAATTGTGTAAAAAAAGGGAGGGTGTAAAAAAATGGAGGGTGGAGGGTGGAGGGGAGGGGTTTTGCTGGTGTTATGACTGACTGATTATGACTTTGGACAACTTTGTCTTGGATATGACCTCTCCTCCATTGCTAGCGCCCTCTTGAATGGTGACAGTTGGGTTTGAGTTAGACTGCTGGGTATTTTTCTCCTCCTCAGATTCATTTATTGCTGGAGGCATAGAAAACAGAAGAAGTGTTTTATCAGATGACAAAATTTGGAAAAGGAATGTGTCATGCATTATTGATATTTCAACACCGAGTTACATTCCCCACATGTAGAAATGCTTGGTTTAACAGCCGGTAAACATTATTTCACTTCTTACTTTCATGAGGGTCTGGAATTTATTCTAAGGTTTCCCCCATTAATGAGACGGAGCGACATCACTCCCAACAGTTGTTCATAAGGTCAATGTATTTATGCAAAGGCTATGGACATGCAAATTGAAATGCTGATTTTTCCTTGGAAAAGTCCCACCCCACACTTTTGAAAGATACCCTTTAAAACAAACTGTATAAAAGATTTCAACAATTTCCTTCATATGGTGGCATGTCTGAAAGTTTGGAATGCTGACATTTTCTAAACAGATTCTCGAAAAGAGGATATCCCATCCCATCCCATCCCACAATGCATATATAGGTCAAGCGAAACTCCAAATCTATCAGAAATGTCTGATATCTCAGTATTTGCTTTCCAGTGATGTCATAAACGAATGTGCTCTCCAAAAAGTTGAGTGGGATATCTGAACACAAAATGGTGGAAAAACACATGGCCTAACAGCATTCATATTCACTAAAGACACATGGCATTATGAACATAGTTTATATGAAATTTGGCCACAAAGTCTTAAGACCAACTGAAGCCGTGTATGAACTATTGGCTTCTGTCATTTCTGGCATAGCATTTTGTGGTAAAAGCAAACATTTCAAATTCAAGAAGGAGCGTGCAAGATGTTGCAAGCGATGGATATTTGATGGACTTGCTGCATGATAGCATTGCTGTCCACATTTTGACAATGCTACCTTGCTGTTTGCTTGACAAATCTATGTGTACCAGGAAAATAAATGTTCTAGAGTTGTCTCAAACATCACAACAGTAGAGCTATGTTTGGTTATTTCTATGTCACTATTTTAAGCACTTTTTCATTCAGCATATCTTGCAAAGTGTGTATTTTTCTTTTGTATTTCTAAAGGGTGTACTATTTCTGTATGTGCCTAAATACTAGCATGGCAACCTGTAATTGGAGATATTAACTTGTCTGTTTGTCCATCTGTCTGTCTGTCTACTGGGTTGTTGTTACTGTCTTTGCCAGTTTTGTGGCTGGGTCTTTTGCATCTGAGTAACATGGTCAACTGTTGTGACCCAGCATTGGTGAATTTTTTATCCCTTTGTTTGCTGCTAAATATCTACTTACCATGGAACACCTGCCAGTTTTGTGACTGTCTCTGTTGCATCTGAGTAACTGGACAATCTTTATGAGCCAGCAGCAACTGTTTCAGCTGGGCTACCTCATTCTTCAACTTCAGTACTTCATTCTGGAAACAGAATTTAATCCCAAAGTAATTGTCTTGTCTAGACAAATATTGACATTTACCAAAAATTTCATCTGCTACTGATATTCTGGAAGTCTTATAAAAACAAAATGACAACTGAGGATAGACCTTAATTGCTACATTTATCAGAAATCTTCCTTTAATCCTTATTAACTTGTGATGGTGAATGTTTAACATCAAACTGAACAATTGGAGTAAATACATTCTCTCAAAAGGCAGCTTGTTCTATTTATATCCAGATACTGCTAAGGTGCAATCAATAACTAGTTTACATATCTAATTGGCATAACATTACAGGTCTTCTTTTTTACTTTTTACAGAAAGCTGTATTTTATGTCATGGTTTCACAAACTTTGAACCTTGCAACTCCTCATGAATCATAAGGTTAATTACTGCAAAACAATAAATTCAATTATCCATAGATCACCCATTCCTTACATTTAGCTTGACGTTGGTGACTGTCAGGTTTTCAGCTTTGGCTTCCAGATTGACTACCCATTGTTTCTTCTTCTCTCTGCATCTCATCGCAGCAGCACGATTTCTCTCAAGGAATTTCTGTCGCTTCATCTCCGGGTCATCTTCATCCGATGACCGCCTCTTGGTGCTGAAAAATGAAAAGAATAGACAGCAATAGATGAGATTGCTCTAGAATACTCTGTCACTGGATGTGGATACAGTTGGAAATCTATGAATAATTCAAACAGAATGGAAAGAACGCTGAAACTTTGATTTATCAAACTTAACATAATCTTACATATGACTTGAGAACACATTTTTGACACAGATACCACCAGGTTAACCTCAAAGGTACATTGCAATGTGTACACTTCCAATGACTGGGGACTCTTGAAAGTCTTGCAGTGATAAACTTAAATGAAGCTAACACATTCAGAGTAAAATTTTCATTTCTGGGATTGGACATATTTTGGTTTTGACAAAAGGCACAGAAGTCAAAACAACTTTTCTCTGCTGGACTACTTTTCATCAATCTTTCAAAGTGACAGGCAAGTGTCAATGTCTGGAATACTTCTGAGCGATCTTACCCGCCTATCATCCCAGGCTCGCCCACCTCTGAGTTGGGGGCGACCACTGTGACATTAGTCGTTTCCTGTTTGACAACTTTAGCCGCCTCATGTTGGTGTTCCCTGATCCTGACCTCCACAGCACGAGCCATCACGTTCATGTTACCATGGCTCTGATTTGACAACACCGCCTCTTTAAGCCTCTGCAAAGGAAACATATGCAAGTGAAGATTTGGCTACACAATCACATTGCAAGATCTCTCTTACTCCTAGCTATGAGGGGAAAAGGTTGTGTGTGTGATGGGTTGAAGTTAAACCACTCTTTCTCAAGAGAGAATGTATCGCATCAATTACAATACAACTAAAACATGCAAAATAATGTGAGCCTAGCAAAAGTTTCCAACAATTCATTTATTCAATTTTTCACCATGTTTTACAGAGCAAGTTCATGCCATATACAAATACAACATTCTAGTATCAAGGAGGCCCTGTCCAAATCTTGTCATATAGACTGATAACTCTTTACCTCTTTTACAGCTCTTTTCCCTCCTGTGCTTGCATCTAACTTCTCGATGGTTGACTTTGGGGGCATCTTACTGTTGTTTTGATTAGCAGAGATGGCCACAGGTACTGGAGCAGAAGGATTGGCAACGATGCTGGGTACCACGCGTATCTGCTGGCCGTCGGGGAGCTTTATCAGAAGTGGAGCAGTAATCGTCGATGGCAGGGAGTTCACAATAGACTGAAGGTTGCTGTTGAGTATAACAAATCAGTGCTACAAGATATCCACTTTCATTAGAAATGAATGTACACTGTTTCTCTGCCAAATCTTTGACAACAATTACCAGTGACTACCTGTGTGCCTTTCAGGGTTAAAATGATCTGCTTTTTGTTTTCCTCAATTAGTTTGCTACATCCTGAATTATTACAACACATATGTAATGCGAAGAGTACAGAGAGAGCGATGCACAAAACAGTCTATTTGGTCAATTGCAAACTACATAACGTGTGACAATTTTTTTTCAACTGTGAGATGTTGGATAGAGATATAAATTTGTAATTAGACATTTAAGATTAGAGAATGTACAGAGAAAGAGAGCCTCAGAGTTATGACAAGCCCCTCAAACTCTCCCCACCTCCATCCTCAACTACATCAAATTTTTCAATCGTTGTTTCAGCTAATAAGGAAAACTTCTCTATCTAGAGAAGACTTACTTTGCGTCTGCATTAAGTGAGGCTACAGTCTGAGCTGATATGGTTGGCTGAGGCTTAGCTGCCATCTTAAGCTTGGCATCTCCCGGAATGGCTGACTGGTGTTCAACAATCTGAACAGATTGCTGCTGTAACTGAGAGAGGACCTGAGGTAATGCTTGTGAAATTTGCTCAGAGGGTAAGGCGGGCTCAAATTTCGGGGAGTCAGAGACACACGAAAAATCAGTCACTGTGAAATGAGAAGAGGGTCGTTGCAAACAGGTAAATGACAAATGCAGATGAGCCAAATCAAAAATAATTAAAAATTCTTTAAGACTATCTCAGCATTCATTCAATAGTTCTACTGGCCACATTAAGTGTAGGAGTGGGACATGGGTGCATCTTTCCATGGAGGGGCCAAGGTTCATGCACCGCTCTCCATCACTTATGTGATGGGGAGAATTGCATGAAGATTATCAGCTGGCGTAGAGCGTACCAGACATTTTGGATGAAAATACGCCCAAGACGACTTGAAATTGCCTTGCCATGCTCCACAGGTGCCCTTTCACTCTTGCAGCATCCCCAAAGCCTGCTTCTAGGGAGATCATGGGCCTAACTTCCCCTCCCAGATCCTACCACACTGCATCTAGCAACATTCATACATTTTGAAGAGAGAAACATTGTGATGCAAGAGTAATGGAAGCCAGCAAGTATATGACAAATAGGCGCTAAGAGAGTGTCCTGGAATGAAGTCATAACCCGGAAAACTTCAAGGCTCATGCCTGGTGGTGAAACGACTGTGAAACTATGATATCAGGATAGCATGTTAACACTTAAATGGAGAATGGTAACAAACCACCGTCTGATATAATGAGAGTTGCTACAGTTATGTAACTAATTGCCACACTTGCTAGTCACAATTGCCTTGTTCGTTCGTGAAAATAGCATGCAAAAATATTAAAGTTGCATACCAACAGTGGAGGACTCTGTCACCGCTGCTGCGCTCTCCATCATTTGTGGGATGCTTTCGGTACCTTCTGGCAGGCTGACAGCATCTTGAGGGACTACTGGGGGTTGGGTATCAGCCTCAGTGGTGGGCAACTCCACGGCAGGAACACTCTGCTCGGCGACAGTCTCCAAAGATGGCTGGCTTTCCAGACCTGAGTCACTGTCTGTTCTTTTGGTGTCAGGAGTACCCAGCACACCTGAAGATGTTTCCTCTGACATTCTCTGTAACAAAAAGTACAGTTCTCTTTGTTTCACTCCAAATAAGGATTCATGTGAAGCACAACGGTATCTTTACCTGGTTTGCAGTAGGCTGAGGGCATATGAATAAGAACTATGTGGAAAAATTTTGGAAAATGCAAATTTTCCAAACCCAATTTCAATCATTGACTATGAGCTCATTGGTGTTCACTTGCATGTGTCACATGAGAACTTTATGAGCTTGAACATTGATCTGCCAGTACATGGAAGGATTATTGTGAACTTGACACAAGTAATGTACAGTAATCAGATCCCCTGNNAAATTTGGTGGAGGATTTAGTTACTCTAAGCAGAAATATTCTAAAACCCTGCTGAAGCTGCACAAATGAAACTTTTTACCCTGCTGTTTTGTGGTTTTTTGTCAAAAAATTTACGTGAAGACATGAATACAAGTTACTGCATTACCACCACAGTGCACAGGGCACAGAACTTCTTGTTTTTACCACATTGAACATGGCTCAGAATGTCTTGTTTTTATCACTTTGAACATGTTGTCATTACCGGTGCTTGGATAAATACCGGTGCTGATGTGCCGATGTGCCATGAAATTTTCTAGTACCATCCCACCCTAGCCTGGGATTCCCATTGGGAATAGGGGTCATGCCCATTATCCCCTGCCAGTTTCACATTAGACCTTCTACTGGTTACCACATACAGCATTTGCATATACTTGTTTTGTTTTTTTGTTTTTCGTTTTTTTTTGAGGGGAGTATGTGAAGAGTTTTACATGTAACAGCACAATCCACTTAGTCAACTGTGGGTACACGCAAATGTGACTTTGACAAACAGCTTACCCTCTTCTCACTGGCTTTCTTAAACTCCATGTCAAATGGATTTGGCGGTGGAACCAAGTCTGTGAATAGAGCATCTTCGGTCGTTGTCTCATATTTCAGAAAACGAGTAGGTGTCGGGGTGGTGTCATCTAACGAAAGGAGACAGGCAGCAGAGAAAAGTAGAGCAAAACCTGACTTTGTGGTGACACAGAGTAGCTTGTAGCAAATACAGACTTTGCTTTTTTTATAAAAAGACTGACTATGAAGTAAATTTACAGACTGGCTACATACAGTAGTCAAAACAATTGCCAAAGCAGTAATACAGAGTGGCTTATCGCAAATAGAGACTTGCTGTTAAATTGTAAAAACAGACTAGCTGTGAATTAAATACTGTACTGGCTATGTGTAGTAAATTTACAAACTGCAGTGTAGCTATATGTTGCCAAAGCAGTGATACAGAGTGGCCTGTAGCACACACAGAGTGGCTTGTAGCAAATACAAGAGTGGCTATGTCAAAAACACAAACCTGCCATTGCCAATGATTGGATCTGCATTCTCACTTTATACATGGCTTTAATTCTTACAATGGAACATTTTTGCAATCTTGTGTGGACACTGAAGAATTTTGATAAGTCAAGCATAAGAAAAGTTTCATACTAAATGAATATGTTAGGCCTGCTGACCTATGGAATATCTATCAGTGTAAGCATTATGAAAAGTGATTGCACTGGAAACGCAACTGACAATGTCAGGACCAACCCAGTTCTGAATTCGCTACCCAGGTCCAAAGTTCACTGATGTACAGTATGTGTGACAAATTTCAGTGTATATGCTCATATATAAGACACGTGGTGTTATACTAGTATGCAAAGCAAAATGTTGTATTGTGACTTCATTATGAACTCACAGCCCAACTGAATGACAGGGTGAGGGGGGGGGTAGCTGGTCACCCTTCTGACCATGGACGTAAGGTACCTAGGTCCATATTACGGACCTCAGGCAACACTTATTATGATTACGGCTAGTAGAGGTAAGATCATATGTGACAGAATGTACTATACTTGTACTGAACATAGTGTTGTCATCAACTCCAGTTAATAGTGTGGGTGTATGATGTCTGAGCCCATGTCTTTCCAATTAAACAGCAAATTAGTCACAACATGACATGATTCACAGCAACAGGAAGTTGGTTTATATGCTTGGTACTAACCATTACAAGAGTTTAACCTAGTTGGCAAAGGGGTGGCACATTTTGTAAAAATTTCCAAAGGTACAGGGAAAAGTCAGGACCGTAATGGCAAAAGGCTTAAGCCACTGTGATCAAGAGCGATACACGAGATATTTATCATGTAAAAGTGAGTTCATGCTTTGGAATCTTCAGTTTCTTCCAGATGTGTTGTTCATGTGTGGTCTCCTTGATGCAATATTCCAGCCATTCTGAACCCATGGTTATCAATCTTACCTTCTAACAAAGTCAATGGAATTGTTCTTTGCAACATGCAAAGAACAACAAAAACAACAACAAAACTATTCCAGTTTCAGCCGAGACTGATCTGTCAAAAATGTATGAAGATTCTGAAACTCACTTATGACAGGCGTATCCAAGGACTTCAGGGACATTTCATGCTTCAAACAATGAACATGTAGATGATCAGCATTGGCAAAACGCTAAAAAAAAAAACAGAAAGGAAGGAAATGTCAAACATCGCAATTAAAGTCACTTCAGACAAGAGGAACTTATGACGTATCACATCTATCTGAACAATTATTACAAATGAAGAGAGTCGACACAGACCGTTGCAATATATATATATATTGACAAAAACAAAAAGACATAACATAGTTATCAGTGAAATTGATGGTTTCCTATTTAGGGAAGATTAAGAAACAATAAAAAAGAGTGTCATTTATCTACTTGTAGACCTAGTCAGATCAGTATCCAACATGGAAATGAAAGAAAGAAAGAAACTGTAAGTACTTGTTTCGTGTCTTTATTACCCTTTATGTAGCCTAAAGACACCACATATTGATCAGACTGAAGTAGACAGAGTGTGGTGTTGTTATAATATTTTTTCTTACAATTACTAACTTACACCTACCAAAGTACATCTACTTGCCATATCAAAAGTGACATATGTTACATTTTGTAAATTCTGACAAGTCTGTACTGACAGATGGTAAAGTCAAGTTAGTCAACTATACTTAACATAGACAGGTTGGAACTGGTGTGTTGTACTTAAATATTTGAAATTCGATACTAGATGGCAATGCCTTATCTTTTCTCTCATGTTTTTTTTTTTGCTTCATTTACATTAGCAACCTCAGAATTGTGTCTTTTACCATGATATTAGCATGATTAATACTCACAAAAGTTAAAGGTAAGTGATTCTCTTATTAACATCTCACGTGAAATCAGTCTCGTATTGAAAACTTTCTGCAACCTGATTTACAGCTACTCTTTGCACATAGCAATGAACCATTGGTAGCGTGTAACCGTGTCAGTTTCTCTATTAATAATAATAATAGTATTCTCTGCGTGCGTGCAAGAATGTGCAAAGATGGAAACTTGACAAAAACTTGTTACCTTTGCAGGGAGTTATCTAGAGACTTACATCACACAAGATTTACAGTAATAGGACAAACCAATCATCTTCAACTAATTACTTGAATAGCAATTGTTAACTGCAAAATGGAAAAGCCCTCTTGAAACTTTATCTTTTCAGTAGTCTCCTGTATAGGTTTTTTATTGGCGTATAGGTTTTTTATTGGCATCAGTCCTTTCTTAACTTAGTGCTGAGATTACAATGAAAAAAAAAGGACGGGAAAAAAAAGGACGGGAAAAACACCAATCAGTTAAAGTCACCACAAAGTGAGTATTCTATTTACTATCAACACGAAGATGCCACACGACATAAACGAAGGGAAAGAAAAAGGGTGAATAGGGTTTTTTTAAAAGAATAAGGTGTGGAGCATGGAATACCAAAATAATGAATTATTCCAATGTACATGGTGAAGGCAGGGTGACGGTAACCCATGCACATGTACATACACATGTACATACACATAGGTTAGAAGGAGTATCTGCTTATATCTAGAATTTGCAGTATAGTATAAGTATATATGTTAATTTGACAAGAAAGACTTGATGTGAATCCATTTTGCAATAACAATGTACACAATGTGTTATGTTCACTTAGTATTCACTCTCATAAATCCCTGTGGTTTCACTGCTCGATGACACATGATACATCTCTAGCATTTTGACTTAATGCTTGGGCTAGCTATCAATATTCATGTAACATGGTCCCCTCCTAACTAATACGATGAATATTCAATTAACATCTACCTGCATAAAAAACTGTATACCGTATTTACTCCATTAAACGCCCCCTCCCTAATAAACGCCCCCCAACTTTTTCGTCACCTTGCATAAAGTGAAATTGTGAATTCCAAAGACAATATGGTAAAAGGAAAATGAAATAGTCCTACCTCGAAGCCACGGAATGTC
>VJOZ01059695.1:314-13687 GCA_009801055.1 Stichopus horrens
ATGTATGTTAAAAAGGCCCTGATAGTACTTGGAGAGACTGGAAAGTCTAGACGGTGGCCTGATAGTCCACCAATAAACAAGAGTACGTCGATAAAAATTGTCAAAGTTGTGTCTCAAGAATATTATGTGCATAGCATCACAGAAAAAAAAGCAAAGGAAGATTGAAGTCATCATTTTGTTATATCAACAGAGGACCACTACAAGTACCATGCAGATAGGCAACTTTTGATCCGATCATACACCACAAATCAGAAATATGCCGATGCCAGAAAAAAATACAACAATGTGCGATACACTAACACTTCAGTACCGTAATACCTGACAGACTTAAATCGTGACAGTACAGTCCTTGAGCTTATTTCACTTTCGAAGGGGACTTGGGGGTGGAGGATTCAAATAATGTGACGTTACATTCGACAGATGTTTTTCATGTTGCAGAACTGGATACTTCACTGATGCCTTTGGTCAAGACGTCACTAGCAACTAGGATACACCGATTCTAGGATTGCATACAAAACATCTTATTATATAATTTGCAGGACTGATTTAATAGTATTGTAAACAATGAAAGGCCTTCAAAAATAGATGGAGCCTTCAACATCACAATGTATAGAACCTCTAGGGAATGAGGTATACATCTACTGTAAAAAAAAAAAAAACTGAGGGAACTAGTATAACCGCAGTGTCGATGCAAATAAAGATAACTCTCTTGCAACGCACGACCTCTAACCATTGCAAAACAATAGCAACCCCTTTTTTGATATCCACAGTAGTCTTTAGATTCTGCATCTGTGTACTTATTCTTTTTCTTGAAAACATCGCATATGCAGCTGTAAGGCTGCTTTAAGTTTCCCTTCATAGGTTATTACCTTAAAATAGACAATCATTCTTTGGTGATGCACAAAGAGTCGGACGAATGCTTTCATTGTTTTAGTTTCAGGGCATTGTGGGGAGGAAGAAATAAATAAATTGGGCTGAAAGAATACAATCAGTGGGCAATAAGGCAGATACCAGTCAAATGACACCTTGGGGTCTACTCTCCTTCTATAGAATAGTGATTTCTGAATGTCCATTGTTATTGTAATTGTATTTCCCATTAGAAGCTAACTCATAGGAGAGAGACAAACATAGTGAATGGCTACATGTATCTTCTTGTTATGTTTCTTACGATACACTCTGCAAATGCAGCATATGAAAAATGCAAAACAGAAAAAAAGGTGACAACTATACAAAAGAAAGACTAGACAAAGAGAAGAAAAAAAAAAGGAAGGGAGAGGAAAATATGCAACCTGTACGCATACCAGTTAGAACAAAAAGTTCACTGCACAATATATCATTAAATTGTTAATGATGTACTGCCTGATCCTGTATTGAAACACTTCTGATGAATTACAGATCTGAATTTTACAGAGTATATACGCCAGAGCTCACAATTAAAGCAACAGTTATGTAACGTTCATCTACTATCTTGTGTGATGTGATGAAACACCGCCGGTTAAAATTATTCTGTTACGAGTATCAACAGTCATAAGCCTATATTACCTCATTATGCAATTGTAGAAAAATGACCGTAAGAGTGTTCAGCATATCTTAACGAGTTCGTAGATAACTTGCCACTTACAATTAAAATTGATGAAGCTATACTCACTCAGGTGTTACCTTGATTGGCTAAGGAACAACTTAAATATGTCTTTTTGAAGAAATTTAACTGGCTAGAGAATCTATGCTTTACGGTACCATAAATTTCAACTGCTTACATGATTATTCAGGGTAGTAATCGTAGGCCACCTCCTTCTGTTGATAAAAAATACCTATGTGCTTACTAAGACATCGACAATTACTTGTACATTAAAATGGAATTCAATTCAACCTCACTCTTCTTTTGTTCTACTGAGGTTCAACTTCTTGCAAATTTTAATTGCCTTAGGTCATACTGTGATAATCCACATGGTCAATAAGACATCGTTCTCCTCAAGTAATTCAGGTGTGTCAATCCAATGTCTAGGGTTTTTTGGCCTCCTGGCAAGGGGTATTAGGTGTCATGTCCGTAGGTAATACATCTGTAATTGGGCATGAAAGAGGGCCTGTTGAACATTTTAGCACGGTTGTAACGTCATGTGAACTCAAACAAGTACTGTCGATTTACGTATACTAATAAATAGACTAAAAGAGCTTGTTGACCAGATAACGTTTATCAGTCCACGTGTTGCCATTCTGGGCTAACATATCGCGACAAAGACATTCAGTAAACAAGTTCTCATTACAATTTCAAAATGTCACATTACAAATGCATACCCGTGGGGTAGTAGCATTTACATTCTTACTTGGACAACTGCATCAAATAAACTTCATGTATAAGAAAGATGTAAGATTACATGTTCCTTTACTCCAATATTTCTTGCAATATCTTTCAGGTCTAAATCAGTGGTTCTCAAACATTTCTAGAATACAACCCTTTCCACCATCTTGAGCTGAACAAGTGGCCACCTATGATGAGGGCCGTAGCTAGCGTCACATCTTATGAGAGGGGTGAAGGTCAGCAATTCCGACTGGCTGGGTATTTTTCCAATCAATTGATGACCCCAACCCAAAAGCTTCGGGCTTCAGGAGTACCCCCTCAGGCAAAAGGGGGAAGAATTAATAGAGGTGTGGTCTTCACAAAAAGGGAATTATCAGAATATTCGGAACAAAGAAAATTTTATAATTGAGGGGCTGAATATTGACCTACACGACTATCTAAGAGGACGATCTTCATCAGTTAGCAAGTGTAATTTTTTTTCAAACATGTAATTTTTTTTCAAACAAGCCCGACACTTCCCAGGTGTATTTGAGATGTATGTACCCAGCCTTGAAATATGGATATCATGTCTGCAATTCCTCAAACAATGTGAACAGGAAATCAATTTCTTAAAAGTAGTGATACATATATCAGGGCTTTTTGAGGTGATACAAGAATCACAATTAACTAATGCACTTATGTTGCATTTTTGGATACTTGAGAAATACTTTGTTTAGTTAAACACATAAGCGCACATAAGGGTGTCTGAAAATTTTGGGGGAAGATTGTTTGGGAAGTATTGTGCTACTAATCAGCCGGTTACTATAGAAGCGGAGGATCCTACCATTCAGAGTTAGACGCTTAACATTATTTTTCTCAATCACCTTGCAAAATAGCCCGAATGATGTTTATACGCTGGTATAAAGGGTGAGCTTACTGTAACGCTGAGCTATTCCTAAAGGTACGGTTCTATGCTAGTAAGGAAATGAAAAGACTCAGATCGCCACTTGCAATAATTTGACGCTTTTTTGGTAAAGGGGAAAAAGTAGCAGACTAGCAGACTCTCTTGGATGTCTCATTGGGCTGAAGTCATGTGTAATCATTGCCAAAGATCAAGTCCAGTGTTTGTCATTAACCCTAAATATGAGACATTAAACTGAGTGTTGCACTGATCAAAGCCCCTGTGGTCGACCAATTTTACTAAACTTCCTTCATTAATCCATTTAACTTATTTATTTCTCTAAGCGTAGCCATGCATAAGCGAGCGATATGAATCGTGTGTAGATTGAATGAACAAAACAAAGGAAGACAAAAGAAAAAAATAAAGTAAAGAGATCAAAACGGTGAGACATCGCCTTCTGTGACTGATATTGGTGTAGGTTCATATTTCAGAAAAATATTTCAGTCTGTTATCGTAATAAAATGTACAAATTTACTAACGTTTTACAGGGTAGGAAACCTCCAGTAATGATGAGAAGTACGAATCAACTACATATGTGGAAGACGATGTTCCCGGTTCCCGGTTTTCTACACCCAATTGGTGATACCCTCCCTTCTGGCTAGACTTCCCACGGCATGACCAGATCCTTGTTCAGTGGAATTGCTAGCAATATCCGTTGTTCCTGACACAAGTTGATAGAAGAACGTCTTTTAAAATACAACTCGGCTAGTCTAGACTGAACTATAGACGACGGCTATTTCGATAAGTAAATTTATCCTCGAGCACGATGATTGTTTTGTAAGCCATTATGGTTATAACACTAGAATTCATTCATCGAAGGCAGCAATCACAATACATATCTAACATAGTGATCCATATGTACAAATGAGGAAAGAACGTTTTTCAGATCATAGCCAGGAACGATCTTCTGGGAAGGGTGAAATAGTAATATAGATGATAACTAACATAATACTTGGGGAAGGAAATTATTTGTTCAGGAAAACAAACAAGGGTTTTCGTGATGTTGACGTTGACGGGATTAGCGACGTTGCATCCAAATATGGTTATCCTAGACAACAATGTTGGAGAAAAAATGCAAATTAACAAAACTTGCTGTATAATCATTCTAATGGTTTAAGCTGATTGCTGGATAAATTTGTTACCAATTCCTAAGAGCAATGGTAAAACAGTTTTCCTCCTTTTTTTATTTGCTGATTCACTAAAGTGTGTAATGGTCATGTGAAGCTGTTAACTCTAATTTAGTGTACAATCAAGATTAATTTCTGACTCGTGTCAAACTGTTTGTCTAGGTCAAACAGAGCGGATTTATCAAAGTATGCATGGAGCCATATGATCAAAGGACATTTCGTCCGTCGATGTAAATGCAGATGGCTTTTTCGAGTAGGATAGCCGCGTCAATACTTAAATTTCTTTTGAACATAAGACAGGTAATACAAACTGTTTTTCTGGGTCAAACAGTGGCCCTATCAAAGCACTCAGTCATGTGATTAAAGGATGTTTCTTCCGTAAGTATAAATGCAAATGGACTTAATCCGTGTAGAGAGACAATACTTTAATTTCTTTTGCGTACGTACCTTCCCGATCAAAGCGGTTGACGTGACTACATAACTGTTTCATTTTCTGACTTCTATTCGTACTGAGACGTTTTCGGATAACAGATAACCAACCATGAAAACCACCTGTTACAAAACGACACTGCTTACCGTAACAACAGTTTTGGTATGCCTTCCGGTGTCATCGTCTATGGCTCTTGATCCAGCTATACCTACGGAACAGCTGATGCCAGTCGATGAGGCGGATGTCCACCTGAAGCCATCTCACGGAATTTGCTATATAGACCGTAAGTGATTTATGACGTCATATGCATATTAAGTAATTTAGATTACATATCTAAGCAATTTCAGGTCTATTAGCTACGTATACTACCATTGGATTCATACAAAGCTAAATAAAGCTGGAGATTTTTATTTATCGTACCTAATTAATATGGGCATTGGATTTCAACGTACCACGATCCAGTAGTGACATACTTACAGATCTGACGACAGGGTTTCATGCAGCCCTTGTTACCCTCAACACTGTCCTCCGGTGGGGAGTATGGAGAAGACGAACAGGGATCTTATGTTGGATCTTCTATGATAGATCCCTAAGTTTCTTGTTTATAAAAAAAAGCTGAAGTTTTTAAATATTTTACCAAGGTTTTAAAAAAATTCCTTACTTGGAGGATTCTAACAGGAACTGAAAAGTAGAATGAATTTATTGGCATGTAGTCTAAAGAGAGGGATAACGTCCTCATCATGTACCAATTAACTGAATAAAGTCTCTAGAGACCATAAGGAAAATGTTGTTCCAAAATGGAAACAACTTGGAGCAACTGGTATGTAAAGTGTTTGTGAGATGCCCGAAAAATGGAAACAAAACGGGGTAAAGAGTTCGAGCAAAAATTGTGCAACTCTCACCTCTCTCTCTTTAAAGAAATTCTCGTTCCCATAAATTATGAATGTAACCTATGTAACGATTGTGATGAAAGCGTAGAAATTTAGTGCGGTCTATTGTTTCTTTTCAAACAGCATTTTCAATAGCATACCTCCGCTCGGGAATGAACGAAAAGATTATATTATTATCATTAAAGCATCCCTGTGTTTGACTAAACCCTTACATTCTTTATAAGCAATAAATTCTGTGCCACCATGCAAGTGATGACAGCGGATGGGTTTGAGGAAATGTTCTTTGGAGGTAATATTTGGCATTTGAAACTAAAGTAATGGGGGTAAGAATAAATTGCATTACTTTATCAAAATCCCTTGCGTGAAAGTCGGTGTTGCCTTTTTCAAAGAAAAAAATCCTACAGACAATGACGCCCTTATAATGAGGAATATTTGTAAGAAAAAAGGACTGGACACCCACGTTGTACACCCATGTTGTATTATGTAACTGTTGAAAGCAAACTGCTTGCTAAAGTACATATCCAGCACCGGGCTTGGAAGCTAAAACGAGCTTAGTATAAGAGAAAACGTAATACTATCCATTCGATTTTTTAACAGCTCAAATAATGTGCTTCGTGCTTGGAAAAACGTCCAATGTTTTTGGAGCCAATGACTGCGTGACGTGCAGTTGCACCGACAATGGCCAAGCTGTCTGCTGCAAGAGGTATAGTTGGGTTGTTTTTCACCTCAAAATCAAGTCACAAATTGATGTAGTTATTTTCTCAATAAATCAGTGTTTACTGACGTACATTGTACCAATTCGCATACAACTATTTTTAACTAATTAGTCATAAGGATTGAATTTAAGTAGTACAGACAAGTGACAAAACCGGAGAATATAGATCCTATTGACAAGTTATAGACTTTAGCGTGTATCTCGTGAGTTTCTTATGAGGAAGGTGTAAGAAAGCAGTAACGAATTTGCAGATATAACAATTCCAAACTTTATTATACCCTGAAATCTGTAGTTAACACTTAATCTTCAAAAAATAACATAACTAGTCACACGTTTGTTTAAATATCCTTCCTCTTATCAGTACTCTGCTACTTATTTATGCGAAACGCATTGGCCACCTAGTCTTTCTTTTTCATTATAGGGAGCCAGAACCTCATGTGAAAAATTCCAGAAAGTGCACACTACATGAGGATCCAGAGACCTGTGGTTACATTCTTCAAAGCCGGTGCAAACACGCTTGCGATATAATAGGATGGTACTACACCGATTTGACCAGTGTCATTAATTACGACATGTCCGTTGATCAGTAGTTTTATGATGTTATTTTCTTTCCTATAACTCGACTTCACCTAAACAGTCTTTATTACAGTCTAAATGATATAACATATTGTTCCAATTCAGTTCCGTTCATTAATAACTTCAATGATTTGACAAGATTCAGTGTTTTTTAAAATAAATAATCTGTAAAAGTTATTACTATGTTTTTCACATATAACTATGTTATTCACAGATTTGAAATGCTCACATAAATAACGTATGTATTATTTGTTTTAATTCAGCCTTATTATTTTTGTTTCATTGTCAGTGCAGTTTACTTTCATTCTCAATTCCTTACCGTAAATGCATTACAAAAGTAATTCATTTGTTAATCGTTTTAAGCAGAGGTGACACGATACAAACAAGATAAAATTATTTTCATGTGCAATCTTTTCATTGTTTTTCGCTCAGTTTGCCCAACGAACTATGAAACAAATACCGCAGTAGCACAGTTTGAGGATTCAATTTATGAAATCAGTCGTTACCTTTATCTGAAAACGTCTAACATATACAGCTTCGCACAACTGTATAATGTTTCACCTCACTAAATTTCAGTTTAAACTCTTCAAAATCATTATGATTTTTTGGGTAAATTTTTCAACATCGCTCGGACAATAGCTAAGCGTCAGAAGGTGAGCTGTGTTCCAAGTGTGTGGGGACCCGCAACACACACACACATTAGAAATGAACTTTACAGGTTTCTCACGTGACAGATTAAGACCCACACACACACAAACAAAATGCGCAAATGCATTATGATTTCGATGATGCAATGATTTTTTCTAAATATAAACATCACAACATGATAATGTGTCACGGATTTGGAATCTGAATTATTAGATCAGTAATGTATCATGTCAGCAATTAAGGAATAACGACCACAATACGCACAGTGTTTGTTGATTTTAGTTGGTGACCGACAGGTATTTTACCCCTGTTGACCTGAAATGACCTTTGACCGTCATCAAAACAAACATATGCTTGACCTGGATGTGGAACACTTAAATACGAAGTGTGATATATGTCCAAGCCTTTCTTCTCGAAATATTGTAGTCACAATGTTTTAACAATTTGACCACTGTTGACGACATCAAATGACCTTTGACCCCATCAAAGACAATCGCACTCAGTGTGGTTCACGAGCATACGAAGTACGAGGTCTGTTCAGACTTCCCTTTTTTGAGAAATTGTTTTAGAAAGAGTCCTGTTGACCCCAAATGACCTTTGACATCCACTAAAACAATAATACTCTTTTACTCAATGTGATGAAACTAAGTTCTTAATATGATTACTGCCCACGCTTCCTCTCTTGAAATATCAAAGAAGACGAATATACAAAGGAGCAGATTGAAATGCAAAATTAACGAGCAACGATTGTGCATACAGCTCAATAATTACATCGAATGAATATTCTTATCATGCTCAATGTAAATGCTTTGCTGGTGATGCTTCTAAAGAGATAAACTAGAGCTGCTCTTCATTCCTTGTAGTAGGTCTACAAAGTATTCATGATGAGACCTTACTTTTATTGTCGTTGAGTTTAATTTTTAGTCAGAACAGTTAGACGGGATCACGAATAGCTACAAGGCAAGTTACAGAATAATATTCTTTCCCCTTGGCTTAAGGCAAAACGTACATAGTAAAAGGGGAAAAGCAGCAGATGTGTCAATTGCAATCTATATACACTTGAAATACAGCTACTCACAAAAAGTCACGATCGTCGTTGATCATTTGTTATCTTCGTAAAAGACCTCTTTTAAATATGGCTTCGGATTTACCGAAGTTGTTGCATAGGGAATTCAGAAAGTGTGACGGAGCTAACGCACCTGCAAAAGTACGTGAAAGAAATAGCCGATTTAGGTGTATTTTCTGAAGCTGATTTCTAGTTTTGAAAGAGGTTTTATCTTTATTTCAATAAGCATAGGTAGGTGTGACATACAATGCAAATAAATTATTCCTTTTTCTCTAAGTTTTATGTAAGCATATCTCCTAAACAGAATTGTGTTGAATCATGATCTACACATAGCGAAGACTTCCAGAAAGTGCTTTAGTAGAGAAGGAAAAGCCGTTGCTTTTTAAATATTTCTTATCCTGACGTCTCCTAGGTAATATTCATTAGCATGTGTGTTATGTCTCTCCGGAGTTTTGTAGATGGAATGATTTTGATTAAAGGTCATTAGTGTTTTCCTGCAGAATAAAGGTAAACATTGATGATCTTTGAACAAAGAACATTCCTTATTCAAGGTAGGAATAGGCATAAAACACATACCCATGAATATTATATAGGGTACGTCACACTCTAAAAGAAAAACGACACTTCGGGAATAATTTGCAGGAATTTTGTCTATCCGGGAGAACACTTTGCTCAACAACAATTTTTCATAGAGCGCAAGGTAACAAGATAAAAAATTAAATATTAACATTTTTTCTTCTCTTCACTCGAAACCTCTTTGACAAAATGTGTCATAGGTATATTTTTTTACTACAGATCTGTCAATTAAATATCCTTAGTTCCAATTTAGGGAAGAACGTGCACAAATAATGTAAAGTGAATGTCACAACTAAATGTACTCCTTTCAAAGTCTTCGTCTAAAAATCTGGTAAATTAAAATCCTAACAAACCAACCCAATAACGATTTACAAAGTTGGTGGTATTTTATATACGCAATGTATAAGGAGCAACTTGGCTATCAAAATAGTGGAAGTGCATCTGTAGCTTCACTGTTGAGGTAACTTTGCCAAACACCGCTAGGTGTTTGCGTGGCGTGACCGCTACGTGCTTGGGATCGCGAAGAACTTTGTATTTTCTTCTATTTGTATTTTCTCTTGAATGGTGTCTTGTTGTTTGAAACTTTTTATTTGCATCGCCAAGACTAAAGGCTCTACACGACGTAGGTTTCTTTTGAGGATTTGGAGACAGAGGATTTAGAGATTATGCATGTTAAGTAAACTTCACTGTGCCCATGTGACTGTATTACCAATTGCAATATTCCAGCTTAAAACGATTTACACCTTTGCAAAGGTAACAAATATGTCCTCTGAAATACGTAATGACATTCGACGTTTGTATCACGGCGAGAGAGAGAGAGAGTTTGGCAGTAGTAAACCGTGAACTATTGATGGCCTTTAATTTACCTCTGATTGAACTTCTGCTGTTGAGAATAATGTAAACCTGATTAATAAAAAAATGGTCTCCAACGAAAGACACTTTTGGGGATTGGAAGTAGTAACAACATCAAATGCGAAGTGCGTAGGGTACTACTCAGAGAATATAATTACTCTCTTACCCGGTCAAATGAAATGAGGCGACATCATTTAGCATACTTGAACGTTCGTTAGATTGTTTGTAAAGGTCATGTTTAATTTATGTAAACCCTTTTGAATTTTGAATTGCCATATGATATTATTTGTTTAGTTCCAAACACGACATCTCTCGTTATGTGCATGAAGATATTCTATTTTGAGTCAAATGTAAATTTACACATGTCATAAGGCATTTTTTGTCATGAGATATAGACTTTGGATAAGGTCGTTATTTAAAGTGAAATGCTTAAAGTTGTGAACATCCGATACACAGCTGCGGAATCGCTACACACTAAGTAAATGAAACCAGTCGAAAGGTCATCTGTACAGGAAATAAAAATTTAGATAGGTACGTCCATTCACAAGACAATAAAAAGCCAATATATGTCTCTGATTGATCAGAACTGTCCAGAGCAGTCCCTAGGCTTCATCTCCTACAGTTGATGTGAATGCTGATATAGATTCATCGTCTAAAGATGAAGTTCGCGTTAATTTCCATCCTTGTCCTACTCCATGGCGTGGTGACCACTCTTGCTGTTGACTTTGGTTTAGTTGGTGTAGAGTTATCAGACATGATACCTGTCAAAGAAGCTCATCCAGATGAGCAACCTGATAAGGGTGTATGTTTCAGAGACGGTGAGTAAAGTTTCTTTTATCAATCACTTTTTTTGCTGTGATTGCATTTCTTTTGTTCAAAAGGCCTTGGGCCAGGAAAATTTGCACATTTCTCCTAGGTTTGTGGACATTACACGGTTCTTAATTCTATTTGCATTTTCTGATTTTCACAAGCTCTACTTTTCAATAGCATTGTATAAGTCACATGTTTCTAAAATCATTGCAGTATGACTAAAACAACTTGATAGCTAATTGTTACACTTCCTCACGAATGCCTGGCAAGAATTTCCCAAGTTCCTTGTTTTACAGTAAATTAAAAAGTTTCGAGGCATGTAACAGTTTGCTTTTTAAGACAAGTAATTAAGACTTAAAAACCAGGGATATGTTATTTCTAACCACATGCATCGCTGATATCTTTAAGCAGATTAAAGGAGCTCAAGTTACTGTTCCCGCCATATTTGTCAACCATACCATTTCAACAAATATGTTTGCTAAGATACTTTTTATTTGGGTTGTTATCATTAATGAAGTCTCACGGTGATGAAATCTTCGTTATCTTTTAGGCATAGGAACAAACTCTCACGTCACGAAACGATCGTTAAAGATCGTCGGCATTTAAGCAATCAGTATCGATTTGCTTTGCGTCTGCACGTGCGATGTGAAATACATAATGCAATGATCTTATTCTCTCAACAAATTGTAATCAGTGTTGAATTTAACAGCGATATACAAGAATAAAAAAAAATACACTTTCGGATTTGTCGTATGGAAACAAGTTTGTTAAGTTTGTCCCTTGACAATCTGAGTGACGTTTGTGAAAGTCACTGTGTTTATACACAGTTTTAATGGAGCTGACTGAGAAGCATAAAGCCATACGGATTAACGATGGCGAGATTATATCTCAAGTTCTTTACAAATTAAGAACTACTCGGAATAGCATAGACCTAGGGTTCGGTAGTTGCCAACCAAATGCAAGGATGGAGGGATTGACAAATTTCACGATGTGCGGTTGTTCAGTTCCTAAAGTTGTCCAAAGTGTTTTAATTTGGTTGAAAAACAGGGGTCTATCCTATGATCGCAGGATGTCACAATAGGGATTCTGTTCAATTAGGATTTAGGTCTGTTTAATGAAAACTCATAGCACCTCTTAAATTTGGCTATATTGAAACTTTTGTGAATGAGAATAGGCGAGTGACCCCTTTCAAGAATGTGAACGTATGCGCTTTTAGCAAAGAGCCTGACTTTAAATAATATGAGTTCTGGTGTTTAAAGAATGGAAGCTTTGGAACGACAGATAGGAAGGCGTATCTGTTGGTTTGAAAGAGACCTTTTTGTGGAGCTTGTTATCCTCAGTAGACACCAGAACATCTAGGACAGGCAAACCAGATGATGGGCTGTAAGATGTGAATCTCATCGAGGGATGTGCTTGATTCAGTTCCTCTATAAATTTCGATAAGGCGTTGGCACTATACTGACAGAAAATAAAACTGTCGTAAATGACCCTTACTAAAAGGAACGGCTTGTGCCGGCATTTATAAAGGTTATTTTCCTAAGATGGGCAACAAAGTGGTTAGCATATGCGGGGACGGTATTTGTACCCATGACTGACCCACTGGCTTGGACGTACTATTGTTAAGTAAAAGTAAAATCATTATCTTTCAAGAAAAAAAAAACATCTTAGTGATAGCCCGATTAATATCTTCACTGGGTCTAGTTCTGCCCATGAAATGCTGACAAGATATTGATACACAACGATGTTATATCTAGGGTAGAGAGTATTATATTGAATGATCTCGACCTTTGAAAGCTTTTGAAAAAAATGAGTAGTGTCCCGTAATTAGCTGGTGATAGAGGGCAGCAGTGGTTACAGGTTTCTATCCATCATCTCAGAAATATACTCTAAAATGCATGGAAGTTGTTACAAACTGCAGAGAAAGAAGAAAAAGAAAACATGAGAAAAGTTGATTAATGGAACAAAGTGAACAATGGACTATCGATCTGTTTGTTTAGATTAGGCTTATGTGTAGACTTTCTTTTATCCGAAGTGATAAAAGAAACAAGTATCGTCTAAGATCGGTAGTGGAGGGTTTGAATTTCGTAGTATAGTTATTTGCAAGATTGGTCAGCTGTGTTTTGATGCCGGAATCTGCAGTTTTTTCAATTGCTTCGTTATGAACTGGTGAATAAGCTCAAAACTTGTGAAAATGTCCGATTTCTTCAACAAAGGTGGCTGGATAGCAAAACTTAAACCGTGCTTCAAGACGTCTAATTCACCCCCTGTTAAAGTATATGAGGATTGGTTTTTGATGATTTCATCACTGAAGAAAGGAAGAGCTGAATTTTTGGTAAGATGTGAAAGCAATAGGTAGACTCTCCAGAACTCAGTGACGTGACCAAAATTGATGATATGTCAGGATAAATTTTGTAAAGGTATTACACCTGTCAGGTAACCCCCGG
>VJOZ01059697.1:0-11092 GCA_009801055.1 Stichopus horrens
ACCTTCCACTTTTGTAACAAAATCCGTAGGAAACGAAACATGTTTCATAATTTTATAAAATGGCCGATTTTGCACACTGGACCCCCAAAATGACGAACAACCAGATAAAACCATTCCCATAGAATTATCTGACAAACCGGCAACAATGTTACATACAGACAGAGTTTAAATCTGGTTGATGAACCTGGTTGATTCTGGTTAACAAGCCATTAGACTTCTACCTCTTTCGTTCACGTGCATACCATCACTTTTTAACAAAGTAACAAGGTAATGTACATGTATTCACTTATGACAATACGACACCGTTGTTTCGCATCACCTTCTCAAAAAAAAAAGTTTGATAAACATTGACAATGANNCACCATTTTAAAAGACTACCAGAAAGTCTAGCTAGCCTAACAATATTTCTATAGGGGCCTACATGTATTGAGATAAAAATTAACTCATGGATTGCACCAGTTTGCACCTCACTATTACAATTCTGAAATTTCCCTAAAGGTGGAAGGTACCCCTTCCCATGCCAGTCCAAGGAATTGGATACTCTGACCTCTCCACCCATCAAACACTGTGCACGCCACTGTCATGCAGAAATCCCTTTTGGGCATGAATAACCCTAGTACCAACATGAGCTACTAAACAAAAATGTGGGACATTTCATATCCTGCCCCCCTCATTCAAAAAAGTGAGCAACAAGTCTCCTTTACAAAATGTGGAGGGGCATGTGATATTGTGTCCACCACTTATCGAAATGTGGTGGAAATCATGTGTCTTTATCCCCCAAGATTGACATCCATTTCTCGGAGGAAGGAAAAACGGTTCTGACGGGCAAACTCAGTCTTCTCTTATATGCTTTAAGTTTTCTTTTTCTTTCGAATGTTAACAAAAAGAAAATCTGGATTCAAAGAGCAGAGAAACCTTCACATGTTTAATGACAATCAAGGAAAACAAAAAAAGGGAATAAACTGGTGAATTAATTACATCTGTTGAGACTCCGATTAACACAAGCAAAGTTGCAACTTTTGTATTAGAGTGCGATTTGCACTTTCGTTTTTTTAAGTACACGGGAACATCACGAAAGTAATCTTACCAATTACCTCCAAAATAACAAGTCCTTCCAGAAAGGACAACAGAAGATATTGTACGCTCATATAAACCATGGCAATCGCCACTCACTACAAATTGTTACTGTAATAATGTCTCCAGAGTAGTAGTCTGTGTATCAGAAAAAGAATCTATTGGTTTCATCTTCACAGAGACATGATGGGTATGTCTTAAAGCTACAGATCAAAGACAGACTTCCAAGCACAAATGTTGTGCATAGTTTTATGGCAGTGGGTTACCATTGTTTTGTTTTAAACTTTTCTCTAAATACAAGGTCATAGAAAGATATATATATATTATATAATTTTGCATAAATATGATGGCAAATGTTTAGTGATACAAAATGTATTTTGTGAGTTAGAGACATCAAGGTTTAATCGGTGGATAGCAGATGGTAAGTACTAAGAGAGTATAAAGATATCGATAAAAAATATGGATTAATTACTGGTGCTAGTCCTGGGAGTGGTAAGTGTGAGCAAAGGCACTGCAACATCAAAACTTCTACGTTTGGCACAAAAGGCTGGGAAACATACACAAACTTCAGCATGAATGGAGAAGAGAACAGTTTGTTGCAACAGCCTTAAACATGGCACAGTTTTCAAAATTCTTTAAGGTATTACAGAAAGACAGTTATCAGCAGCAAAACTTTACTCATTCATTAATGCAGTTAAAAAAATTATAAAAGAAAACACTGTGGTTTAAGAAGGATGGGTGGTTGAAGACGAGAGATTACATAAGCTTTAGTTCTGTAATGCAGTCCAACACTGAAGGGCCCATGACTCTGCTTCCTGCAAAGGATTCAGTACAGCAAAAGCTTGTCAGGTGGTTGAATTTCAGACCATGAGGTCACCTCAACCACAAGTATAAATGTGATTTATCTCTAGGAGTTGGACATACAAGCTTTGGCTGTTTATGTGGTTTTGTACTCATTCAATCAACATTTGTAAATATGAAATGTCTACAGTTTATCTGGGTGGAAGATCAGCAAAAAAAAAAAAAAAANNTTTTTCTCTCTCTTTTTTTTTTAAAGAATTATATTTAAGAAAATTAAGTTCTTTAGAAAATAACTTCCCAGAGGCACACTTCTGTTGCCCCAAGTTGCATGTGAGGGGACTAAGTGTGAGGAAAATTTTTCACCACACCCCTCTACCACGTCACAGCAGTCTGGTCCTTCCCAATCAAAGGGATTTGGGTCCACCTGTGAGGAACAAAGAGCTTGGATCCCCCTTTGAAGAGCAATTAGTGACATTAGATCTTGACCCAATAGTAAGGGCTGATAGATCAAATCTCAAAAAAGAAGTAACCTATGACATATACCAGTCAAATCTCCTCGAGTGTACAAAAAAGTGACAAAATTGCAAATACTTCAAGTCATGGAGCACCCATAAGCTGGAGCTGCTTCTACTTTCTACAAATACAAAAGTAACTGCCAAATGGATAAGAAAACAGTTTAAGGCACCACTTATCTACAGACAGAGAACCACCAAAACATACAGTAGGAGTAATATGAGTAATGCTGATGGACAATAAAATTACAGCAAAAAGTACAGTGTCAGCAAAGAAAAGTTTTTGGATACATCTGTCTAGGAACACTTCCAAAAAACGAGGGCAAAATTCATTTTATATCACTTGCATCATTGTTTGTATGCTCAAACGAGAACATTCATGACTTCCTTCCTAGGAAGTTTTAATTCTTTCTCTCTTGAATAAAAGGAACAATGACCGAAGTTATTTCTGGTAAACAACTTCAACTTCTAACAACATCTTCAGTCTCAAGCGACTGTTAAAATAATTCTACCCCCTCACCCATCCCCCTCCACCCCAGAGAAACTTCATGATAACAAGACAAAATACATAAAGAAAATCACATGGGCTTGAATCGAAACAAAGGCAGTACACAATGCTATGAAAATTTAGATATTTATACAAAAATATTGCATCACTTGAAGAGATGCCTGCAAAACTGTTACAGTAATCACAAATAATGGAGAAAAGTGATGTGTAACAAAAATGGAAGACACCGTACTAAAAAAAATGATGCAAAAATATGATTAAGGTTTAAGAGCAACTCCTGGCCTATATCTACTTTTTGTGATATCACTGCCAACAACCTTGAAATTGCCATTTGATGTCACGTTTATTCATATTGCAAAAGTAGCTAACTTCACATTCATCTTTAATATTGTTCATATATGAATATTCATATTTTAATACACATGAAAACAAACGAGTTTACTCAAGAAAAAAAGAAATTGCCTTGCATGAAAGCAGGTCACATTAGAACTTTTCGTAACCCCTTAATTGGAAATTTAGAGTTTTGCAAGTGATAAAGATTAGATTGCATGCAAATATAGCTCCTGACGTGATATTTTATATAATTCCCTTTCTTTCAACAATAACTTGTACCTGAACTGACAAAGTTTTGATTAAGAATAATCAAACACTGCTCATGAATGCCCTTGCCTTGTTACTCCTGAAAAATGAGATTACACAGTTTCTCCTTATCACTGGAAAGGAGGGAGTGTCTAGACAAAACTTCTCTGATAGGCTGATCTAAGGCTAACACATGAAAGACTTGGCATTGTCAGAGAATGTCTCACAGCGTGTCAAGTGGTCCAAGATAATTCTCACAGCTTTCAGTTGTTAAAAAAAAAAAGCATACTAATGCAAGCCAAGGGTAAAAGACCACAAAAACAAAGAAGGAATCGAATTCTGACTTGATTGACTAGCAGAGGTCATTCGTGTAGAGGTCAAGCTGTCATGCAGTATTAGAATTCAGGCAGTCACAGGAAATGTAATTCTAGGATATCTACGAGCAGGTAAGTGAAAATGCATTTGATGTGGCCATTTACAAGACGTACAATAGAGCTCAGTTAAAGAGTAAAAGGCTCCTAGGTACGTTTGTACAAATATCATGGAAATGGTCAAGTTGTGAGCCTCAGCTCAGTACCTGAAAGTTGAGGCATTTGATAATATGGTCATCTTGTTGCACAACATGAAAACATATGACAACTAAAAGAAAAATTATGAAGAAAATAAACCAGCAAAGGCGAAAAGAAAAAAAAACAGGACTAATTATAGCAATAAACAAAACTAATTACTAATGACAAGATTGGGATGAACTTTCACAAGACTAATACAGTACTATTTATTAAAAATAATTGCAAATGAATTTTTAATGTAGACTTTGAATGAAATTAAAGCTCAATACATTCATCTATCATCATGAAATTAGAAGTGGAGAAAATCTACTGAGTTGCTATGGAGATGAGAAAAGGTGGCAATGGATGAAGATTCAAATCAGTATTCAGTGAAGCAGAGATGTAAAAAAGGCAACACAAAGTAAAAAAAATAACAAACTAAACTGTAAAAAAAGGGACATTGGCACAGAAAAAACAAATTGCTTGAAACTTTAGTCACTTTGACATTCTCTGACCTAATCTCTTGTACCATCTTGTTTTAAATTACTGCCTCTTCTTTACCTCTTGGGTGGCAGTGAGAGGTTGATGGCAGTAGTCATCAATATTCATCAATTGAAGATAAACCTTAAAGGCACCTGGTAGCTTTTGGAAGGAGAATTCTCTGACTTGGTACAGACGTGAATTTTCACATCTTAAACCCTTTGAGAAGCTTTGACTGGTAGCAAATTTTGCAAAGCCCCTGCAATATGAACAGTTGAATATCAGTGCATTTTGAAACCCGGAGAAAATGGGGGAATACATGCACCCACACAGCATATATGACTGCACTCCGGATGGACTGCACCATTCAGATGCTCTCAGACCATACATCTGAAGCAGTAAAATTTGATCTTTCTGAGTATTTGTTTTGGTGTCTGGATTGTTATATCCCAGATACAGCTGACAATTACAACTATCTCCCATTTGGTGAATTAACTTTCTCTATCTTTCTGTTTGCAGTTCTCAAGGCACTCTAATCTCTGAGTCTTACCACCAGCGGAAGGAACAACATTTTGGTAACCGTGGAAATTTCTGGGATGCTAGGAGGGGATTTGGGGTTAAATCGGTGAAAGGTGCTTCTTTTGCTTCTCCGTCAGGTCTGGGTGCCAGAAATCTGCAATCAACACCAGCCTGAAGCTTTCTGCCTCCTGCCAAACTTCATGTTCGAAGGAATCGTCAAAGATGAAAACTTTCCCTTCTTCCCACGTTCTGTGATAGTGGATGCCAAACAGAAGAAAAGGTGAGATGAGGATGACCCAATCCTTGTGTTTCAGTTTTTGAAGACTGTTTATTTCTGGTCTGTGCATTGGATACAGAGGAGCCTGAACAATGATATTAGGACATGATTCTGAAATTACCGCCCAGATCTTGAGCTTTGTTGCACACGTTGCACGGGTGACGAAAGTCGACGTAACTAAGGACCCTTCGTCGTTATACCCATACATATGATACATAGTGTAATGTCGACGTGCAAATAAACTTCACGATGTGCTCCTAATCCAGCATAAGCTATTTTGGGCAATAATTCATGCCTTTAAGGGTAGTTATCTTATGTTACTAAGGGACCACGAAAGTGTGGAGGAAGGCTGTGGCTTGTATGATGGTACCAGGGCACTACGGCATCCGACTGACTGCCGACTGTTGGTAACCTGGTCTCAATGTTGGACCAAAGCACTAGTTGTTGGAAAACATTGCGATAATCAAAATACTTTACAAATTCTGAAGGAGTTGTCACTACTGGTGAAACTATTTATGTAAAGACATGACAATGTATGTTTATGATGTTTACTGATTTGTTATTGTAATTTAAAAGTAAGTGCTAAACATTTAAACACATTTTTGCTAGACGAGTCACCAATCTGGAATGTTCCATGCTCCTAGAGTAATCCGCTGCTGAAGGATAGAGTGCTCTTAAAAGATGCAGAAACTACAGCTCTGCTGAAGCGAGAAGCTGCCCTAGCTAGTTTGTGGCGTTCAAAGTCAGTCATGATTACACTGTAGCTTGATTGAAGATGATTGGTCACCGTATCTCGACAACCCTCTAGACACGCAAGTAGTCAACGATTACTCTTTTCACGTAGCAACGAAACACAAGAAGAGAGTGAGTATATGTACCACTTCCCCATCGTAATGCTACTACTTTAACACTCTACATGACCACATGCAGAGAGTGTCTGGAAACTAGTAACATTTGCAGAGATATCAAGTCAATCAATCTCCTTTAAGGTTATCATAACTTTATAGTAAGTCTCCATGGGGCAGATAATACAACAGTTTGGCAATCGAATGGTCTCTCCAAAGTTTCAAAATGTCTGAGCAAGGACAGTGGTCACATACATGAGAAATCGAGTGCAGCAGTTAGTACTGTACATACGGAATGAAAATGGTCTGTCAAAAAGTGAAGGCCACTTGGGGAACACTCCTGCTTGGTGAAAATGGCTCCCCATTGACCATCCTCTCCACTGCCTACATTTAACTTTTGCGAATATTCTTTCAGAGATTTGAATATATGATGCACTTTGTTTGGTACAAACCACAAAGAATTAGAGCATAAGAATTTCAGGAAGGAAGGTTACAAGTCCATCCCAACTAGAAATAGCATAATTTTCTCAGAAACAATCTCTCACTTTCTGAGCTGCTATGGTACAAAATGCAATCAGTTTTTCGCTCCCTACACATACAGGTTGACAAACATTACCTGGTTTCATTGACGACTCTTATCCTCGATCCACCGGGTATGACAAGGCCGAGGTGAGATCTCAGTCTGCAGTTGGTAGGTCCCGTGTGAGGCCAAACATGAGTGCCGGGATGCATCACCGAGAATTTTACCTGCCATTAAAACAAAGAGATGGCAAATATATCTGGCAATTGCACAAACGGAACTTAATGACGCATAAACAGTCTGTGAAAATGAAAGCAAAAATTGGGTTAGTATTATATCGTCGACAAATACTATGATGAAGTTATGTCAATCTATGCAGTGAAGGAGAAGGTAACACAGAATGTAATTCCAATGGACACCATACTAAATGTGATTGTTATGGGTGGTCACAATTCTATGACTTCTTGTTGCTTTATTAACAGCAAGCCCTTTTGGATGTTCTCCCGCAAGCTTTTGGCTTCTCGGCCCTTCCACCATTTTCTGTCACAGCTTCATATACTACACTATGCACATCTTGTATTTATGTGTGCAAATTCCAGGTTATTGTACCTTTTCTTGGCCTTCTTTGCATGAAGATGGAAAATGTAATCAAATCAATGCAACACAACCAACGTGTAATGTGTGACAAAGAAGCAGTTACACACTACAGATTTCTGGCATCCTGCTGGTCGGGGTAAAAAATTCATCGGAAAATTTCAACTCAGGATATTTTCAATCTAAAGCTTTATTTGGTTAAATATCCAAATGAATCGGACCTGCAACCTCACCTGGCAAGGATGACTTCTTGGCTAATGACTAATGTTAGGTATCTACTATACCAATATTTTTTTTTTTTTAGTTTTTTTTTTTGAGTAACCAGTACCCTCTGATGTTGACAGTAAAGGTAACACCACCAAGAGGACTCCTGATACAGCTAAGGAGGAGTTATACGCCACAGGAACCAATGATGCTGCTAGTAATGGGCATCAAAAAAAAAAAACTTCTGGTTCTCTCTCCACATTTGAATGTATTTTTGTTAACATTTTGTCTGTTTGACATACAATGATATTACCAGTTTTGTCTGCCTAACACACTAGCATTTAAATTTGTCGTAGTTGTTCATTGTAAAGGAACAGGCCATTTGCTTTCAGGTTTCAAAAATCAAATAATTTTTTTTTTTTGGGGGGGCATTTGCAAAGTGTAAAGGATGTGTAATTTCCCTATTACAGAGAAATCACCTGGTGAAAAATTACATTCACTTTCTTAGTTTTGAAAACTTTCCTGTGCCTGAAGATAGATGCCATGCTCTAAAAATCTTCAACAAGATGCTTTCATTACTGACAGATGTACATTATTTTGATTTACAAAATGTGTCTGTGGTCATACGCATCACTGCATAATGAATGGGTGACTCTAGACTAGCATCTAACCTAATCCTAACCCCTAAACATAACTACTAACACTACCATTCTCATGACTTGCCCTGGGACTGGAAATTTTAAGACAAGTGATAATTTTATCAGAATCAGCTCCGCTAGTACTGGAGGACCAGCTAATGACACAAGAGAGATTGATGTTAAAAAAAAAAAACATGAAAATGCTGTATGGTGACCCCTTAACAGGAGAATTATAGACATACCTGGCCTCTTTTACAGCCTGCAGAATCAGGAATTGATTCTATAATCTTGCATGTTTTTGGTGCTCCTGCACAGCCATTTTCATCTTTTCTACCTACGGAGACAAAAAAGAAAATACTGGGAGATCAAAAGAAGGTCAAATCCATGCCTGATTCTGATGTGGGATAGTTCAACCAAGTTCTTGGACAATGAGAGGGGGGGCCCACATTTGATCGTGCACCCTGAATTGTTGGTCTCTTCTTCTGACTGACTAAAGCTCTAACATGATGAGCACAGGAGCAGAACACAAATGTGACCAAAAGCTCTGAGTCTGTGCCCCTCACCTAACTTCATAATGCACCTGTGAATATATTAACTTCATAGCTGGTCATGTGCCTGGTTTCTTGCCTCTTACCGCACAACCAAGCTGGAAGCCACTGCGAGCAGACACGAAATTTGGCCATGTACGCTGACTCACTGGCCACTGACTTTTTCCTTTAATGGCTCATCCACAATGCCTCTGCAGGCAGATTATCTTCAGATATTTTGGTCATGGTCCCAGGCTTGCCGGCACTTAGCTTACCTCTCATGTATAGCATGTACTGTTTCCAGTCCCCGGTGTGTCGCAAGCTCTCATCCTCCGGCTCAAACAGTAGTGTCTCTTTGTTCATGAGAGCTAGTGCTTCTTCTTGAATTACCTTCCAGTTATCCTCCAACTTCTACAAATGCAATTCCAAAAGCATGCAAGTTTAAAAAGAAGTGACAGCAAACTCACATTTCACATATCAAAAGTTCCTTAACATTTTGGATCTGATAAATCATGAACACACACTAGCAACACAGTTTCAGTACTTCCTTTGCACTCAAAGGTTGGTATTCTATGAAAAGCTGTAAGCATAAACTACTGGGAAATTTTTAAACTTCATAACACATCAAATGTTCGTGACAGAACATAACTTTCACCTGCAGATATTTTCTGGGGAACTCAGAATTCCTTGTTCAGCAAAGTTGTTCACAATGGTGCAGAGGGGGTTTACTTGGTATTTCATATTTGGGTCCCTGTTGTCTGATTAAATTTTGTCCATTTCAGGCTGCTCTGCACAGCTTTTAAATTGCTCTGCACAGCTTTTAGGTGGTGCAGCTGGACAGTCCTCCACCAATTCCAGACTTTACGGCCGTGGCTAAAGACAGGTGGAGACACTCTTGTCAGATAGATGGGGATGCTGCATGGCAGTCCCAGCAGCAGGTTTGAATTTGCATTGGGACTGATTCATCCCCACCTCATTACCCAAATGAGAAGGCAAGTTCTGTGTGTGCTCATCCAATACCAACATGGTTACAGGGTTCTTGATGAACCCACTGGGCTTCATGATCCTGAACATACCAAAAAAGACTTGTCCCCTTTTTCTGTAAGCAGTAAGCTAGCAGAAAGCCTGCAAGCTGTTGATTCCTGAAAATGAGAGGTACCAAGCACCTTACCTTCACAGCAGATTCAATTCCAGCCTCTTTTGGGGTCCACCAGGGTTGACCATGCAAGGAGTCAACATTGTACAAAGACCGTTGCATCGCAGATCTAAACAGGCCTCGCTGTGCAGCCATTTCATAAACTCTGTAAGACTTAAAAGGAGATGAGACAAAGGAAAAAAAAAAACTTGATGAACATGTCACATAGGAAACTAACCAAAAACAGGCAAGTGGTCATAATAGCAGCATCATTTGTAATCTCCAGAGTTGCAATAATGTCAAGTATCAAGTAGGTATCATATATATGCACATACGAATCTCTTCGTTCAATAAGTCACACAATACCCACAGCAATTGCTACCATTAGGTTCAAAATATTATCTTCACTCAGTTGTATACACAACGTCAATGTAACGGTTACCATCAGGCTAAAAAAACATGATCTTCACACGTACATCAACGTGATGGTTACCATTAAGTTGAAAATGTCACCTACATTCTGTTGTACACAGAACTTCAAAGTAACGGTTACCATCAGGCAAAAAACATAATCTTCATACGTACACCAACGTGATGGTTACCATTAGACTGAAAAGCTCAGACTCAGCTGTACACAGAACATCAAAGCACGTGGTTACCATAAGGTTAAAAAGCAATGTTCACTCCGTGATACAAGCAACATCAACACGATGGTTAGAATAAGGTTCAGCGCACAAGCAAGACTCACATTCAACTTTGACTCATTTTGGAAAAATAAATGAGTGGACACTAGCACTAATTGCTCACATAGGCCAAACTTAAATATATTCAGAACAAACCAAGACAAAACAGGTGCAACATAAATGTGTATACCCCTCTTTCACCACATTCTACAACAATTTACCTAATTACAGAAAATAATTCTACATACCTCTTCCGGTCTTCCTGTTCTTTGATATGCATCTCCGAGGTGAAAAAAGTATTTTCCTTCCGTTGTCCCTTCCTCGTTGGATGCGATTCCTTCCTCGAGGTTAGTGATTGCTTCTTCAAAGTTGCCTTCCCTCTTCAGAATGAAACCAAGATGTACTTTGGCAAAGCCATCGTTGGGATTGATTTGCAAGATCTGAAAGCCAATGAATTGCATTGAGGTGTTTGAACTCCAGGCTATGGCAAATGTTCTCATAAACATGTTAACATGAAGTACAGCAGTTTTGTTGTGATACTGCAAATATTGGTAAACATGAAACATGAAACTTTGTTCCTGATATCGTTCGTGTAATGACCCGAACAACATCATACGTACGCTTATGAAAACAAGAGCCCAAGGGCAC
>VJOZ01059710.1:0-10859 GCA_009801055.1 Stichopus horrens
GTGATAACATCATCACTTGATATCTTGAGAACCGAGAATGGTAACTGAACGGGAATTTCATCAAAATGCTTAGATTATGGTCCCCTTTAACACATCAAAAATGAATTTGGGTCTGGACTATTCTTTTAAATAAACGTCAGTATCAATATTATCATCCAGCATGTGTATATGCTTATTACAGTTATCCATGAAAGCATTCAACTCCTTAAATTGTACTAATTGGGTGCAATAAAGGGATGTATTTGCAAATAAGTGGCTTAATTACATAGGAAAATTCTTTTTGTAATGTGGTTGACAATTGCTGAAGGGCAAAGCAATATGAAAATGATGTGTGCTTGCTTGCAAACATGAAGCCCAACTTCATGGATACAGGTGAATCATCTTCAGTGGATACACATGTTTTCGTCAAGGAGATAAATTATAATCTTAGTTTAGCAGAGGTCATGTTTGCAAATCTTGTCTACATTCAGCAGCTAAAAGAGTAATAGTTTCATTCATCACTTGAAAAAAACAAAAGGTAAACATGAGGGCAAAATTTTTGATATATTTTATGGAAGGGTCAAATATAATCAATATTACTAATTAAAGAAGTGAAAGTTGGTCAAACCAGAGAGGTGTTATGTAACAGATTACAGTGACAAATTTTCATTTGAAGTTAACTTGATGCTGCAACGATCCTGTCCTTTAGTTAAAATTTCAAGCTGAATAGAAAAATTATGCAATTTAAAGTGAGTAGCATATTGTTAAAGGGGAGTTTGTGAGCTGCTAAAATGCCTTCAGAGGAACTATTGACTTAATTTATACATGTCAGTGATTTAATCTTGACTTTGGTGAGAGATACCACAACTTGCTTGTTTATCACCTGAGCACATCCAAGGAAAAAGAAATGTTGCATATTTCTGGAGACTCTACTGAAAATCATGTGCAAAATATGTGTTGTACTGAACATGTAATTTATATAATCTGTTCCCTATGGCGGTGTTTCATTACAATGCCATAATGATGAAGTTATGTGGAAGACATATAATACATTTTTATTTTAATCTTGAAAATTGAGGAAGCTGCAGACACTTTGGCAATCAAAAATAAAACCTCAAGTACATAATAAAATATACATCCAAGCATTGTGTAATTAATCCTAGTGTTCAAAGATTGTCAAAGTGGGGAAGAGTAGTACATGAGAGATTTTAAACACGATGATGTGGATCAAAAGAATGAACTGTGGATTATGAGACTGCACACTGTGTGTTGTTGACTATGGCATTTCCTGGTCAACGACATCTTCCAACAACTGAAGGCATTTGATACATGCATGGTTGTCCAAGATGGAAAAAATGCATGGAGAGAATTTTTGTAAAGATCAACTTCCATTTTTAAATATTTGGCAAAGTTTGAAATATTTGCACAGATTGCAGCAATCAACTCAATCAAGTGAGAATATAGTTCATATACTTCACATATTCATTGCTATCATTGTATACTGTGCACCATTATCTCACATTTGGTCCTGGGTCAAAAGCCATTATAGCTAGATGAAGGGGACGTCATGCTCTCCTGGGGTACCATAATCATAGACTACCAATGTTGCATTTGCTAATTGGCAAATTGTCATTTATATAAGGTCTGCGAGCCAAGGTTAAACTTTCACTTGTATATGTACAACATGTAGATTGGGATACTTTGATCATTAAGTTCAAAATTTCTACAGTTGCTACCATGCACGTCAGTCAGTTCATAATGGCCCTGTATGTTATCACTCCTGTAATGTAAAAAAAATGCTGATTCAAATAATATCAGCAGGAAATTATTACTCCAACAACTGTTTATAGTCATCAATGTGCCTATATAGTTTGGCCAAATGTAGCTTAATTATCGCACTATGACTGTAACTGCTGTAATGTATACGGAACATAAAGCATGCATATGTGTAAATATAATACAATAAATGCTCAAAAAAATTTTAAAAAGTTTTTTGCCCTTCACCACTACAGGTGATGAAGACTTCGAAATCATCCCTGCTGTTCCAGATATACCAGAGATAAGACCACCCGACTATTCAACAAGCACAAGCAGCCAGCGCACTATTGCAGCTAAACCATCAAAGCCTGAACAACATGGAGCCAGCACTCTCTCAAAAGAACCAGGTAAGCATCAGCTGCTCACTGCTGCAGAGTTTCAGCTGATACCAAATGCAGTGTAATCCAAAACTCCAGTTTGGGGGAATGTTAAATGATTGAAAGGAGTAAATTTAAGGCTTAACTGCAGGTAAACGGATCAACAAGAAAGATAATTGGTAAATAAAATGCATTCAGTAAGTTTATAATTTGAGAAGTATTAACTGAGATGATTAATTGGCCTATGAGCATTAATTGCTCTGTAAATGTAAGTGTACTGTCTTCTAGAGCTTTCATGATGCTCATGACCTTCACCTATTTACTTTTGACAATAAGTTGTGAGACATTTAACCCTGATAATATTTCTGTTGTACCTTTCTGTCTTAATAGTCCTTCACTGACTTCTCAGCAGAGATACACTGATACATCTATATACCCATTTAAGATCCTTCTCATTTCTTGATCTGTCTACGGCCAGATTTATTTGTTCGCCCAACTTTTAAATGAATCGAGGAAAACTGATCTTATGGAAATCCCTCTCCAAAGAATCTTGTCTCAGTATTTATCGAGATCTTCTGATATTATACACACCTTGCGTATTTGTTTGCTAGGAGCCTATGATCTGCCACACATTGCACAATAAAAGTAGGCCTACATCAATGTCACGTCATGACATTTGCATTTCTGTGGACCTTAAAACGGTATGCAGGCGGCTGTATGTAGCATGATGTTATTTGGTTTCAGATAATTCATTCTACTTACTGAGTCATTTTTTATCTCTTCTGTTGATGATGTTTTAAAGACAAGCAAATAACATCTTTTGTGTAAACAATTCACCAGCTGCATTGTGATGGTATTTTTGTGTATGCATTATTCAATCACGGGTGTTTTAGGAATCAGTGCAATGAGTATTTAATATTTTTGCCATCCAGAAAAATATATGGCACAAAAAAGTGTGATTGACATCTGCTATACATGGTAGTCCCATGACAGTGGCAGAGCTTCCATACAGTCAAGCAGGGGAGGGGTTTCCCCTCTGACCAACTCAAATGGATTCACTTTTCAATGATTCTTGTATTATCTCAACCCATCTTGTATGTAATTACCTCTTTTCATAGCTTTATTTTTTCTCAATTGGGTTTGCTGACATGAGACCCTGTTTCAAGACTGCAGAGATGCAGGCAGCTTAGAGCCCTGGGATGAGTCATTTGCTGCCATCAATTAAAAAAAAATTTAAAATGTGCGTTAGTAAAAAATTTGCATGTATGCGCAGCACATACTGATGATAGCACTCTACTTAGAATTGATACCAGCTACCCCAACCCATTTCTTCTTTTTTCATCTACTGTGCCAGCTAAATTGTAGGTTGAAGAGCATTGGTTTTAAAAGTGTTAAGAATACAGGTATACCTCCTATGTTGCACCCCTAAGAACTGTTTTTTGTCCTCTCTGACTGATATACTATGTGCTGGCTCCTATGCTAGTTAGAGACTTAACTGCCAACTTCCATGGTTTCACTGTACATGCCAGTCTCACCATGGAGAGTGACAGTTCCATGGTCTCACATTTTCAGAAAAAAAAATGAAAATGCCAGATCTCATGGCATAAGCTAGTTTGATACATTGCCAGATGTTTCAATATATAGTTTAACTTTAAACATTTTCTACACAAGATAATATACATTGACAGAGTGTTCTAAAAATAATGACATAGGAGCACCTCCATGTTTGAAATGGGATTTCGATGTTGTCTTTCAAGAACCTTGAGGCTTACCCCGTTTTTTTTTTAAGTTGGCAAGTCTTTTGTGAGCAACATAAATTGTGTAATGTGAATTGTTGCACATGTAGGTGGTCCTATATATATCTCCCTGCTGTGAGCAGCATAGGGACTAGTGTGGAGTCTATATGACCTTGGTGTTTCATTTCCTGCTCAGTTGTTACATGTACTAGAACTTTGCTGGAAAGGAGAGACCTCCCAAGAAAAGTACACTAACAGGTGCTTTTGATCTAAATCATTATCAGAGGATTATAATCGGTTAGTGTTTACCTTCACCCTTTCAATGGAAACGTGTGAGCACAAAGTCCAAATCCTGATTGCATTGGTGAAAAAATCTCTGTACAATGCCACATGGTTAAGGTCACATACATGTTCAAAGACATGAGTGAATAGTACATAACTTTAATTCCATGAAAAATGCACTCTATACATGCTGATGGAGTGAATTAAGTGAGTGCAGTGTACATACACTTAATGTAATACTAATTGATCTGTGAAACAAAACTGGCATAATTGTATAAAAATAGTCTAAAATATGTACGTGTTACATACTTGACAATAAGCTTGATACAGCAACAAAAGTTATATTTTATTTCCAACATTTTTGGGAAATTTATTGACTGTGGTATGTTAGATAACCTCGTCAGTTATCCCAAGGCAATAAAGACACTAATACCATCACTTTTGTCATTGATGCAATCTGTTTTATCTTTATTGTTTTCTTTTTCTGATCAAAATCTCATGTGAATAGAGGACAGTATTTCACTTTTACTTNNGTACACATTTGTTAGATTTATTCCAGCTGCATTGTCGAAGAGACCAGATGATTCGCAAACTCCCCGTTAAGACATTCTTTTTATTTTGCAGATATAGCCACATGCCAAGTTAAAGTAACTTACCATTGACCATATGCATGTTTCTTCCAGATGTTTCTTCCAGATGTTGAACTAGATGTGTACAGTTTTCATTTCAAATGCAAACTTTCTCACTAACATGGTACCTTGGAGTTAATGCCAACCAAAAGGGCAACATATCTTTTAGGCTGTGTATGCATTTGTGTACGTGTGTACTTGTCATTCTACAGGGACAGCTGCAGGGGATCACTTGTAACTGCATGGTCATCTGGATGTATGGAACCAATACCAGTGCAGATTACAAACGAGCATATCAGTAGTGGTACATATTCTTCATGTCCATGAAAGGGGTGGGTGGAGATAACTGCTGCATGTTGACTTGTGAATTGATGTCTATATTCGAGGTAGTCATCGACTTTGACATCACATTGATTTTTTTTTATGAAAATCAGTTGTTATTTGTTTTGTTTTTTTGATGAGTCAACTTTCAGGTGGACAAGATAGTACATGTCTGACTTGGTTCATATCTTGAAAGGGATCAAGATTGCACATTTTGTTTAACTCAAGGTCCTGGCTGTGAATGCAGTAACGTTTAACAAACATTTTCATGTATCTGCGCAATTTTCAACACACTTCGGATTTTACAACACTAAATCATTTTCTATTACATTGACAGACTCTAGAGGGGTGATAGTGAAAACAATGAGGGATGCCCTACTGTGTCCAATTTGCCTTGAACTACTTGAAGATGCAAAGACACTTCCATGTCAGCACACAGTATGCAAAGACTGCCTCAGACAGTGGGTGGCCAGTAAAGGAGAACTGAGATGTCCAACCTGCAATACCAGGCAACGTTCCACAACTCGTGGCGTGGAAGGGTTACCATCTAACTTTACCCTTAACAGCCTGGTAGCAGAGATGAAGAAAATGGATATAGCACAGATGGAGGCAGAAGCAAGCGCTCTGAGAATGCAGGAGTCTGATGACAGTGTGAAGTCACAGTCAATCTCTACAGTGATATCAGGGGCATCCCCTTTAGATGGATTACATTTGCATTCACTCACAGAACATACGCTCCAGCAGGATATACCCGTTGCAAACATGTCATTCTTCCAAAATTTAGATGAGAGTTTCAACCTTGAAGGGTCAGCAGTCAGAATGAAAATTCAGCTATGCAATGCAGGAGGTCACCCTCTACCTGCAACAAACTCTGACACAGTTGAGGAACTTGAGGTGACTCTTTGTGACCCCACGGGAGCAGAGGTACATTTGAACATTGATAAATGTGATGAAGATTTTTGTGTGACTTTTGTCGCTCATGAGGTAGGCACTCATATAGTGCATGCACTCTTGGGAGGTGAAGCAATAGTTGGTTCCCCAGCAGTAGTTGAGATCTACACAAGATGAACTGTGCATCTGGTGTTGAACTCACAACTGATCCAGCCTTAACCCTTTCGCAGCCACTTAATATTACATATCTTGCATAAAATATTATGTATCTTGCATATAATATACCTTGTGTATAATATTATATCTATTGCGTATCTTGTGTGTAATATTACGTATCTACCTTAATATTATGTATCTACCGTAATATTACATATCTTGAAAAGTTTCTGTTCGCAACTACATACATACTACAGTATTACGTAAGATTTCAATGTTCCTCTCTATGTAGTTGGCTGAAAAGTAATGGACACTGGCTGTGAAACGGTTAATAGGAATTTGCTTGTCCTTGATTTCATCCCAGAAATGTACAAGCACTTTGTAAGTTAACTTTGGTGGAAAATAATCCCATGGGTACCTGATGTTATGCTTAGCGTCTTGGCACACAGTTTGGGATATGCATGATGTAATGACACTATGCATGACAGACAATGTTACCAAAAGTTGGTTGGTTTCACTTACATTTCGATGGAACAGTTTTAGCCCCTGACGCTGGAAAAATCAGACAGAAAGAGCAGTAGGAATAGTTGCAAGCTCATTGCAGACTACAACGAGGCCAAAGCCATAAATTTTGTCTTCCACATTTTATTCCTTTCTTGTGTCCATGAGGCTGGAGGTCACGTTCTATTGCAATTACAAGAGAACAAAATTTTGAGAATATGAAATATGAAGTAGAATCATTTGACAAACATTTTCCCAATTAACTTCAATTCAAAAATATTACTTCTGATATTCAGAAAAGCATGCATGCTGGCATCAGTTGAATGCAGACAGACTTTAGTTAGTCAAATGTTGATGTTACATAGACCCTGATAGCAGGAATTTAATGTATTTCTTTGTTCTCTTTACGTATAATTTCCATTAATGCAGATACATTTGAATGCATTTTGTGTTGAATTACTGATGTATATCATGCAATGGAAGAATATTATTAATACTTTGATTGGAATCTATGCATAAGTGTTGAAACAATTTGACAATAAATTAAATGAAAAAACAAAAAGGTTTTCAGTGACAATTGGTCAGTCATGTTATGAAATTGTAACATGAAAAAGGCAGCATCCTGATTGACTTTTTATGAACTTTAAAAGTCCAATATCTTGAAAAGTAAACAATAAATGTATGTGAAGCTTGGCAATGGTGTTCAGCACATTAAGGTTCTCATTTAACAGTAATGTTTAATTGTCAAAGGTTACGTCTTTCATTCTCCTTGAACCATCACTGTGAATGAAGTAGAAAGATATTGCAGACAGAACGTTTATGGCGTCAGAATCTGGAGCAGACCTATGCCATCCAAATTGTAAAGATCTTCTTAATAGATGCAGGATTAAGATCATCTGAACAGCTGTCCTCTATCTCTGCAACACCATTTGGCATTCTTGAATACCATCTTGTATCACCTACCAATTTGCTGCCAAGCAGTGTGAATAGGATGGACCTTAAATACAAAGGCAATCATGATGAGATTAATGTACAAACACCAAATGGTTTCTGGGTGCAATTACAGGGAGAGGTAGTATAGTAACTGTTGTACCTTGTATGGTCATCAATGGCAGGCTTTTTAGGAACCATTGGTCAAACAATGTATCAGGCAGGCCCATGCATGCATAAGACATATCAAATTTAATGGAATATTTACAGATAAGTGTTATGAGTTAGAGTTAACGGACCCAAAGACGTAGTGATTTGTTGCCAGTATAAGAATCATCTTCAAAGGGTAAGATTTTCTGTCATTCATTACACTCTTGAATACACTGAAGATCAAAACTGAGCTTGAATTAGTCTTTTTAACACTACAATACACAGATTGTGAATCTGCATGAGTGTGAGCTTATATAACAGTAAGCATGTGTGTACAGTATGTGATTTCAACTGTTCCTGTGTGTTTCTAAAGGACAATGGGTTCCCTTATGCTGCGTAAGTCTTAGAGTTCTTATCTTACTTCACTTTGTGTTACAGATAAGACTGATACTGTTCATTTTTAAAGTGAAAGAAATTTAGAAGAAGTTCTTTGCCCTAATGTTCCCTAGTCTGGTTACTATTTTTAAGCATTTTAAAAAGTGCCCCGGACAAGGTTTGCAAAGAGACAATAAAACCTCATTAGCAAAAAGTGTCTCCATAGTTGACAAAGCACTGACAGCATACACCAGGAAGAAAGAAACAGCACAAATATATTGTGAACAGAGAGCTGGACCCATATGGGAAGCCAGAACAGCTTCCTCTCCTGCCTGTCTGTTAGGGATATGGCAGGGGCAATAAGGGGCTCGTTCTCCCTCTAAGAACATCACTGGGTCACAAATCAGAGGGAGTGGTGGCAGGCTGACACCCAGAATTTTTGGGTATGCACTGAACGATCTTGTAAAATCTGAAAGGCTGCTGAGAAGACTGCTGAGGGAGACAGGAGGGAGGTTATAATAACGATAAAGCGTATTTTAAGAGGCTGTGCAACGTTCATTATATGATCAATGATTTAAGTGTTTAATTACTTATGTTCATTTTGGTCATAAGAGCTATTTAAAGTAACAATAGGTATGGGGAAACCATGGTAGTGCAATCCATGCAATGATACTGTAGTTCAAAAATTAAAGTATAAAGTGTTTATATATTTATTCTTTGTTTATTCCATTTAAAACTAACTACAATTATTTGTATAGTACTCATTGTATGAAATCAACCAAAACAATAGTAAACGAATGAATACTGAAAAGATTACAGTATGATAAACAATAACTACATGTCTTTCTGTAACTTATTTTTCCTTTCTAAGTTTTACTCTGTTCTACTGCTAAATTTTTGTTCACACAGAGTCAAGAATATAACTTTGTTGTATGCTCAAGGTTTGAACAGGATCTAACCCAACCTTCTCCCACTAACCCCCCAAAGTTTCATCACTTCTGATAATTTACTGTACAGTTTAAACTAGGCCCCTACACTGCTTTGTAATATTTCAAATCTAGTAGTACTGTACTACTAGTTACTGCAATCACACAGGGCAACGACAAGTTCTGTACANNAAAAAAAACTTTGAATCCCGCTAAGTCTTTGTGTAGATGATGCATTTAAAGTTAACATAAGATAGTCAGCAGAGTGCAATGGCGGGATACAGACTCCTACGGCTCTGGACCCTATACTGACATACCGCCCTCGTTTCACGAAGTTTTTTGGGAAGAGCGCTTGCTGATTGACTGAAGGTACGGTACGGTGTTTGCGAGCTGCGAGGATTTATGATTACGGATACTTGTAAGTGCCACAACATCACAGAAATAACTTCACATTTTGCTACTTTGCAGGCACCTTTCACTTCAAAATGCAAAAAAGTTGTTAATTTTCTGATTAACTGAACGTTTATCAAGGTTCTGATTCAATTTTACCTTCGAGTTCTTGATGATGTTAACACAAATATGTAATTCAGTGAAATACCATGGGACCATGGCTGTAGATAGTTCAAGATTTTAAACAACTCCAGAATGATTCCCTCACATATTGAAGCGCAAGTCAAGCAACATAACAGTTTTCACCATGGTTCCACCTTTGCACTCCTAAAAAAATCCAATAAGAGATACATGTACAAACATCCTGTCCTACTTTCATAGTATGCGAGAGTGTGTCAGTGAAATGAGTGCGATCGAACGAGGCAGTAGTGTACGAGATGTTGACCAGGACCGTACCCATTCACTACGTAACTAATGGAAGACGAGGCATTTTTTGATGTGTACTGGAATAGTGGGGTAATCTCAAACAATCTCGTATAAACACTTTTCTCCTTCATTTAACGAACAATATGTAACGAATCATTTGAACAGCAGCCTGAGAGAAAATGGGAAACATAAGAAGTCATTTATCGCAAAGACGCACCATAGACATCACGACAGACAGCAATGAAGGTATGTGAGTGAACAGCTTAATTAGACTGCACTATAGCTGTGCCGGTTACCAATTAACGAGGCCGTCCTAGCGTTAAGTATACACCATACCTAGCATTGCTAGTTTGGTGGCTTACGGCGATTACATCTGAATGTAATCGATTACGATTACTTCAGATTTATTGAAGTAATCGATTACTATTACAATTACATTGCTACGTAATCATGATTGCAATCGTGGCAGCATTGTTTTGTTACATCTTATCTCCCTAGACTTCTATACACAGAGAAGACATACAACAATTAAGTCTGACATACAGTTATCTCAGTCTTCTTTTAATTTGTGGTAGGCCACTATGATTTTGCAGACATATGTTTAAGCAGTGCTATTCAAGTGTGGATTTAGGGTGGCCCTGCAAACCACATGACACACCACCTGACATGTCCCCCCACAAAACACCACCCATGTGCCCATCCTTCAAAAAAACTTGGTTTGGCCAAAAAAAGTTGACAATAGGCTGCTGACATTTCAAATAGAACAAATAATTGTCTCTAAGTGGCACCATTTTGCATCTGAATTATCACAACTTTCTGGAAGTGAAGTTGAAACCTGTGTTGGGTGATCGCTTATTGATCATGTATGTTCTCAAAGTGTGACTGCACCTCTAGGCATCTGTTAAAAACACTGTAAAGATTTCTTTCTCATGAGCTTAATGAGCAAAATAACATGCAAATAGCATTGCAGTACCATGCAAATATCACATCCAAAAACACTAACATTTGCCTAATTTTCTGTTGACTTCATCC
>VJOZ01059737.1:0-18079 GCA_009801055.1 Stichopus horrens
GACCTTGGAGACTTCCTCTAAAGAAGATCATTTTCAAATAATCTGCTACAAATTTACTTCTTCGTTTTCTTCTTTTCTTTTCATTTTGAAAATTCCTTGTCACATGTTCTGTTATGAATTATTGTTATTTCTTTTCAATGAAACCATAAACAATCTGTTTTGTTTTTATTTGCAGACAATGAAGAAGACCAAGAAATTCAGCATTCAACTTTGGCTACGACTACAACTAATCTTGGAGTTGCGACGCTAAGCAATCCTGCTGCAATCATTTTAGAGACATTGTTAACTCTGTCCATCTTTTTAGTGTTTTAGACTAAAATTTCCTTTAGTTATACAATACATACTACTCCGAAAACCTATTTGCAGGCATAGCATAAGTTGTACCAAACGTTACATCGCAGCAAATGTGAACTGGAAAACATGTATTTGAGCTTTTAGAAGTAAGAGAAATGAGGTGAAAGAGTTAGATATCGCATTGCCAAGTTAATGATCATGTGCCTTTACATGAAAGGAAAGAAACTGAGGAAGTCCCTGCTATCTATCAGAACATATTGTATAGCTATGAATAGAGAAATGTCGTGGAGCGTGATCAAGTAATCAGTAACTACGTGGCCAGTATCCATTGACTTGGCAACTATGAGAACGCCAGCTTAGGGATGTATGTTAATACCGAGGAATCACAGGGCTATGTCGACAGGGTGAAGTCTTTCCAAATCTGGAGTAACATCACCTCATTGCTACAGATGAACAAATGCCAGTCACTGATGACTTATTACTAGAATTGTTTACGCAATTTCTTGCCACGTCATGATCTAGTCAATGACGCAGAGATGACTTTATTATTATTATTATTAGTAGTAGTAGTAGTAGCAGTCTAGACCACGGTATTAGATGTTACTAGAAAATTTCAAGCATAGTTCGGAACAGGAATACCCTGTATTCCTGTCTTCACCGAGGAATACAGGAATACAGGGTGCGAACAGGTACCATGGTAGCACAGAACGTTAGGACCAAAAATTCATATGTACCACATCATACGTATCAAAAGAAGGTTAGTGGTTGGCCAATCACAACAATGTTAAATAGAGACGTCTGATATTAGACGTTTTTGTGTTGATCTGAGGATAAGTATCCTATTGAACAAACCTTATAAAAGATAACGATAGCCTATACAAAAATTCTGTGCCACCGCCACACTCCCATGGAACGTTGTCGAAGCAATTTGAAGCTACCTGGAGGTAAAGGATCTCACTAAGGAATAAGTAAAAGTTTAAACTATACCTGTATATTGCAATATCTTAAAAGAATGTACCATAAATCTTATGAAGTAATCTCGAGGGTGAGCCTTTTGCACTACCGTGATAGAAATAAGAGACAAATCACTTTGACCTTTCATAGTTGCCACCAGATAATGGGATTAAAATGTTGAATCCGATGTCTAACAATGGCGACTACATAGCTATCTGCATAATGGTCACGAGACATAATCATAGTGGTATAGTTCACCCATTTAATAGTACCATGTACCTTTTATATGAGTATATACAGATGGTCAGCAACATAAGAGCTAGAACAAACAAAAATGAACAAATCTGATCACAGTTTGAAGTTCCATTATTTTCATCATTTATGTATAGGGTCTTCAGTACTCCGTAGGCAATTAAACGTAATCCGAAGCAATCCGATAAAAATACATTACTGCAAACGTTTGCTGGTACTTCATCGAAGGATTTGTACCAAAGAATTAAAAGAGAAAAATATAACTTTAAAACGGTCCCAGATGCTAACTTTGGAGGTTTCTTTCGGAGACGTATTTTTTAACCGTCAACAACTGCGCATCACTACTTGTTACTCACATTACAGCAATGGCGCAAAATTCCGTACGTCAGTCAATAGTCTAAAACAACAATTTTGTGTGAACCTTCCGAAGATGACAGTACTGATTGCTCAAAAGGTCTCTAAACCATACCTGTATGGTTGCACGTAGCCCATCTGGTATTGTAGGAGCAATAAATGGGCATCCTAAGTTGCTCATCCCTTATGAATTGAAACTTATCACACAGGAGATAATTTAATATGGATAAGGTTTAGTGAAACTTTACTTTTCAAATTTTCCTCCTTCTGTTCCTAGCTCCGGGTTACTACAAATAGCCTTACTATTTGCTGGTTATTGTCAAACTTATAACAACAATTTCATTGAAAAGGGGAGAGGTAACGCAATACCTTAAGAGTAACTGTTTTTCCTTTTCTTTATTTTTGGTTAAGGTGAATTTGGGAGTCATTTTAAATTCTAAGGTGTAATTTTGAAATTTCCATATTAACTTCAGTCGGACGATATGACAGTATGTTTAAAACGCTGCAATCACCTTTCTTTTGAAAGTGGTTTACATTTTATTAAGTATCTTACATCCATGTTTGGACTTTTGTCTTTATGTTTTTCACAGCAATAAATGAAAGAACAACACCGTGGACTTATCACGCAAAAGTCCAAGTATCCCTTGTTTATTGTAAGGAAATGTGGTTTGGACTAACTCCTTTACCTGATTGTGTGACAAGCGAGGAGCACGGTGTAATATTTCCAACCATCCATGAAACCTTTTAGTATTAACATTATTTGCTGTAAAACTGAGCATCAAACTGGTTTGATAAGCACGAATTACTGTATTAGACCAAAAACGTCATTCTGTTAAAATATGCATAAGTATTAAGTAATTCATGCATATTCATAATATTGAAATCTCTTTTAATGGTCTTTTTTGAGGACGTGCATCCTAAACACGTTTAAAACCACACAGTTTGCTGGATGGTATTCATCGTTTCATGGATAGCTTACACTGTCTCTATGTTAATAACTAACTCGTGATGTTCAATGGATTCTCCCAGCACAGCAATGTTGAACATGTTTTTCATGTTAGTGCCATCACTATGGATGTGATATTTATCTCTCACATTCCTTACCATTGCCCAATTGTTATTAAGTAAGACATAGATGTCGATAAGACAAACATGAAGAGATACGTAGAAGACACCAATGAGAATAATGTAAGTCACGTTAATTTAATTTTGGACGAAAATGAATAGACAGAAAAACATTTTGTGTCATAACAACAGTCAGACAGGTTAAATCATATTTGTGCCTACAGGAAATAATGTTACGTAGTCGTGGCAGTAACTATGTGCAGGGAACATTGCTAAATTGCTGTCAGCTATGTGAGAGTTTCAAAAGTTGGGACTGTCATGGACATCAGAGTGGCATGGCGCAAAATTCGTAAAACACTTGTGCCCATACTGATAGAAACGTTACGAGATCAAACAAAGAGAGAAAAGCCTGGTGGTCCTGTGTCCTAAGCACACACTGGTTTTAGTGAAAGGTAACTGTACATTGATTGTTGGTCTTTGATTGTGTATAGGTGCTTCAAGGAGGGAAATGCCGTCGGTGCCATTTCAATATTTGAAAATATTCACCGGTTTTCAAATCGTCTGCCCATTTTTAGCTTGTTTCATAACTGAGCAATAGTTGTTATTTCTAAGACTTTTGTTTTTTCTGTACTCTGCTTAACAAATACGTTGATCAATACTCTTTCAGTATTTTATCAGTAAAGTTACATCTAAATAAAGCAAATATGTCCAATGAGAATGGATTCTCTCACTACCTTATTTCTTTCATTGTGTCATTAACGATATCAAATGTGAAAAGAACTTACCACTGCACATAAGGCAGGGGACAACAATATTCCTTTAAAACGGACATTTTCTCCTTAATAGCCAATTGTGTTGTTCAACATACAATCCTCAAAGTGAATAATATCTAAATAGGCACCGAATCCAAACGATGACCCCGTTTTAATAGTTGGCGGGTAATTGGGCAGACAAAGTTCTGCAGAGCTACGAGTTGGATGTAAAGTCAGGAAGAATTTTTATTTTCACGTTAATGTGACACTATAAAGACTGAATTTGTTCACACATACAATGTAAGTTAGAACGAAACTTTGAACATGAAAACCAATTTCGGAACCACGTCGTAACCATTCTGACATCATCGGCCAGGTTGATACCCGGGTTTACCAGGTGCAAACAGTTATAATAATGCTTTAAAGTGCCTTATGTCGTGTACACGAGACAATGGTTATGATTTGAATAACAACCATGCGGTGGGATGTTTTCAAATCCTTTAATGTTTGTAGAAGAACCAAGCAGACGGTAGTGCTTACTTCTTGAAAGGAGAAAGTCAGACACACCACACCTCTCTGATGTTAAGTCTAAATAAAAAGGAGATGTCCTTGGTCCTCGTAGATTTCAATGTTTCTTTTCGAAATCACCCTCCATTCTGATAGTACAAATGGAGTAACTTTAACCCACCTATATATCGTATCCTTTCTTTGGATACTTGTTTTAGGATATGATCCTAAATGAGTGATGTATTGGTTCGACAATGTTAGGCAAACTTTAATCTACAGAGAATGAGAATTCAGTTTCAGAGTGTTCGATGTTGATACGTTATCGAGCAGTTAATGTGATATCGATTGTTAAGCGATAAGTTCCTTGGTGTCGATTGAGATAAAAATTGTTGTGCAGGGATGTTTAAAGATAACAACTGCCATTGCTACGTCTCCTCCAGAAAAACAACGTTAACCTGATCTTTGTCCAAGCAAGACTTTCCAGTCCCAGAAACGACATAAATTTCTGGTCACCTGTGATAAAGAAGCAGATGATATAAGTGGTGTACGTAATTGAGCAACCTAGGCCGATGTCCAATTATGTCCGCCTCCTTTCCCGACGTCAAAGTGAAAACTCGGGTAAATACGAAAACCCTCACCATCCTCAAGTTATGCTATATGGTGAAGTCCAAAATTAAGCTCACATGAAGTAGGACACCATGGAGAGGACTAGAAATTTCGTTGACTTAAACTGTAGATATTCTTGTTGTAATAGTTTAGTTTTGAAAGACATTGAGGGTAAATAAGATGCTTAACTGTGGCTCAAATCATAACCTTTGTACTGAGAAAGCAATAAAATGTCCACAAATTTAACAGTGTCGTATTCAGTAAAAATATTCTTTGTGAATGCTATGTAAGCTTGTTGTATAATTATGATGAACTAATGTGGGAAAAGGAAACGAATGTTACAGTTCAGTAAAAATGCTACCTCTACTTTTTTGCCTTTCAATGAAGACCTTACAACATTAATTTTTCCTTAAAACTGTGTCAATATTTCTCCGCATTTTCCCTCTATACTTAAACGTTGAGCCATTGACTAACAAGTTCTCACTATTTTGTTACATATCCACTTCCTCTGGCCTGATCAATGTAACCGTTGAAGGTAGATGACAATTGACAGTTCTTACCGTTAATGGTAGATTTTTCAAACAGTGCTGTGTTGTTAACGCAGGTTTGACGAGGCCTCAGATAATACTGCGTCAAGGATAGTTGTAGTAATTTGAATGACCCATCTTCCTTTTGCGATCATAACGCAATGGGTAAGGGTACACTTCTAATGACTAATTATTAAGTGTTATAATGCTACCATATGGTACCATGAAATAATCATGAATGGAGTTCGAATCCAATGTAGCCTTCATCAATATTGTCTCTCCTCTGCAGCTTCACGGAAAGGAAAATGGAGAGAGAAAAAAAAAGAAGGGAAAATGCCCTGTTGAATTATGTCTGTATATGTCTTTGCAAAGCCTGTCAATGTTCTGTAACCATTCGAATTTAATTTAAATATGTCTACTAGCATCATTTTTATCTAGAAACAAATTGGAAACGTGGCTATCATATTAATGCATGACGTTAAATGTTCAGTTCATTGAAACATTAATACCTTAAAGTTGCTTTGCTTTTTTCCTGGTATCAAAACGCTGTCAATATAAAAAGGAATTAACACATAAAATAGAGCGAAGAAACATTACTGCAACGATATATAAGATACTGCTCATAGTAATCTCACATAATGAAAATACATATCACGTTGAACTTCAATAAAGCTACGCACAATTGTACTATCCGCAGATGAAATAAACATGATGAGCTCGAGCGTTAATACACACTTGATCAATTAATAAAAAAAATCACAAAATCACTGTAATATGACACTTAATTGTATTGCACGTGACGAATTCGACATGTAGTTTATGAATAACGATAGTTGCATGAATCTACAGCCTATCTTCTTTAGTAAAACATTACTTTGGTATTACCCTTAGGTATTTACTGACGAAGTCTATTGAGAAAGAAGAAACGCTTTTGCCGATATCGCATACAAATATAGACAATTTAGCAGTTAAACATAACGGGTCATTGGTGTTTGTAGTACGTTATTCACTGAGTGAACCTGAAATGAAAGTATGATATTGCATGCTGCGTATATGTAATATTGATGACTAAATCACTAACAACGATTTCTTTCAGTTGATGTCTTTGTAGTGGTCAGTCCATTCAAAAGGTCACTTACACAGAAGCTGAAATTAACCCATGGGCGACCATTTTTGACAAACTCACAAAACTCTGCCCGACTCATGCTTGTCGTGAGTTCAATAACATTTTCCCCCTTTTGGTGAGGAAGTGCGGTTACAGGAGAGACAATATTCCACAACTTCAAGACATTTCAAACTTCCTGAAAGGTAAGACCCATTGAGGTTATTAATGCATCTGAAATATAGTGCTGCGTCTCAAACGATTTAGATTTCAATGAAACGTTTTCAGGAAGAATCTTAACTGGCAATCGCGAATTTCGAGGAAACCGTTTTACCATGGAAAGTCAAAACTACTGAACATGATTAAACGTCAATGCTAGTGGATGAACGTCAATTTAGAAGCATATCCTCCATTTCTCTATTTTAAAAGCCATAATCTGAGTAGTTATTTAACTCATGCTTTTTGTATTTTTCTTCTGCAAGTCTGTCTGCAAGTCTACAACTACATCAACCAACTCTTATGTCTTATTCTTATTTTAGATTACACAGGTTTCACTCTGAGACCAGTGGCAGGCCTTCTCCCTTCACGCGACTTCTTGGCTAGCCTTGCTTTCTGAATATTTCACTGTTCTCAGTACATACGTCATGGATCAAGTCCTATGTACACACCAGAACTGTCAGTCAGTGAAAGAGTGAGCAAGTACGGTTTTATGAAGTAGCATTAAAATAAAATTTTGATAGTTAAGGTGACTCTCAAATTGATACAAGGAACTAGCTACAGCCTTAGTTAGTTCAAAGTTCAAACAAAACGTATGAAGATATGCTGCAATACTTGTTACACATAAACATAAATGATACATACAACAATTTAGTTAATTTTGTGCTACCGTCAGAGAGTTGATATTTTTAGGACCATGTGTGATTAGAGGTTCAGATACTTGATATTTCTTGTTACCTGTTACGGAGATGTTTGCCACGAGCTCTTAGGTCATGTGCCCCTTCTTGCTGATGCCGCATTTGCTACCTTTTCGCAGGTGAAACGATTTATGTTTTAATATACCTTAACTTTCTCTCATATTACTACTGTGCCTGATACTATATGCTTGTCATAACTTAGTTTTTCTTTTCAGATGTTAATCCACCAGCAAAACGACAGGATAATTTTCCTTTTATGAGCATGTATTTAATGCATGTTGAGAAAAGTGCTAGTGATATTGAGCAATTAACATACGTATCGATTATATGCATAGCAGTTTCAAAACATGCAAAATGGAAGTGGGTACGCCTCGACTGTATATAGACTTCTTGCATGTAATAAGAAAACAATTTACTGAACATTAGCACTCATCATTTAGATGAATGTGATAACATTGAAACTATAAAGCTCCATAGAGAATAACACAAATATTCATCTTGGGGCTGTAACACAATACTTCAGCTGAATTAAAGTTATATCAATCACAATTTATTTAAGTTTACTATATCCTCACCGAATACTCTAGCTTAAAAATGTAGTTGACGTTATGACAACAAAACCTTTGTTTGAGGTGATAAACATTACTCTATGCTGCTTATACAGCAATGAAGCGACCAATCCTCAGAATTACACCAGGGAGTTTTTTATTTCTTGTTTTTATTATTTACTTTTCCCTGTAGGAAATTGGGCAGGGTTCCTTGGGTGCACCAGACAGTTACATTGAAAAACTTGCCACAGTACGTTCCCTCCTAATTTCAAAGATTAATATTAGGGATCACTCCAAAACTTAAGATTGAATATTTTCTCCAAAAGAGTGAGCATAACTCTTTTTCAATTGAAATATTTCAGCTCAACTTTCGAAAGTTACGAGCACCAATTATGTTCAAAATGATATTTTCCATTGCTGTTTAACTTTTGGCTCAGAAAGAAATGAAATGGCTAATATTGACCATTGAGTTAGACGTTTTGCACTACTTTATAGATACGTGATTCTCAACATTTTGAGATGTTTTGTACATTTTACGAAGCCTACTCGAGCCTAATCGACAATGCTTTTCATCGATTATATACATAGTCGTTTAAAAACATACAGAATGAAGTTGTATGCGTCTTGCTGACGTATGATACTTTAAATGTTAATTCCTTGATAAACAACAGTGCTATTGGTTTACCGTCGAGTTTGGCCTCTGCATGCAGAACGGAGACGTCAAAGCCTACGGGGCTGGCCTACTTTCGTCATTCCGAGAATTGCAGGTGAAAAACTAGATCAATTCTAGAGGAAGAAAACGTATTGCTTTGCAAGGACGATTATTGTGACAACAATTAACCTCAGAATGATATCTATAAGATCATACACTTTATTAATAGTTCAGAGTTGGCGAACAACACCTTCACCCCACGCAAGTAAACGTATGCAATGAAAATACATTTGCATAGCATATAGACGAAGTCTTGTCACATCATCTGAGCGTAATACGGGATGCAACATAAATATTCAGTTTTTGGAAATCTGGGAAATTAAAAAATGCAAAAAATTACCAAATATAATAATGGTTTTAAGAATATTCTTTGCACATTTCTTGATTTATGATGAACAATATACTGTTAATTACATCAGTGAAGCTTAGACGTATCTTCAAGGGAGGAGTTGCACTTGTCCTTACAATACATTAGTGCAGCGCATGATATGTGTAGTGGCTACATAAAAAGTAAGTATCGCGATCATGCAACGATCTTTGCAAGGTATGAGTGGATTCAATAGGATGAAGGTATTTTGAGAAGTGTCTGATATGCAGTAGTGTGTTTGTGAATGTTTTTCAGTCTTTATTGCTCTAATGTGATATCGTTTATCTCGATGGGGCCTTTCTTATCTAAAATACATATTAAACTAAAACAAAAGACAACTGTGAACATTTTGGAGGACCGACACAGTCAATGTTACTGACATATATTACTATTATGTATCTGAGTAACAAAAGTTGGAGAATAACAAATTCTCAAGTAAAAATTGTTAGAAGGTCAAAGAGTATCTAGACAATCGAATTCCATAACAACACCGTTTCATTTATTAAATGATACTTTCTGGATGTAACCCATGTGTGCATTGATAGAGGGAATAGTTGATTGTGGTGCAAAAATAACTGCAAAGCAAGTCAGCTTTTGTTTGACGCAATTGTCACAATTATTGTCTTTGGGCATGGAGAACGTGGAACATTAAAATTTAATGTACCATGATAATAATAATCTCCTAATTCCAGAGTTAAAGGAGAATTCGACATTCTGAAAAGTGTTAAGGATAAGGACATCAACCTTTCATCTGCATTGTTTGAAACTTAAATGCATGAACACTTAAACTCTTAACAGTAACTGCTGTAGTTTAGTATACATGCTTTCATCTCGGAGTTCTCAAAGGAAAGGCTGATGAGTGAAAAGATACCGTGAAGATGATGGTAGGCAATTTTCGCTCTCGTTCTACTTTTTTCAACAGTATTTATTGCAATCTTTGATTTGACTTCTCACCGAGTCATACTTTCTTACAGTATTCACTAACCGAAGAACCGGAAAAGAGACCGTTCGAACCTGTCGTTGCTGCAGATACTAAGTACCCGTACGTCGGGTTTCAACCAACATATTTCGTTGCGGATAGCTTTGAGGAGGCAAACGAAAAAGTAAGGTGATACCTATTAACTCGCTGTATGATAGTTTATGGTGACACATGCCTTGACTGAACATATGTGACCCAACTGTTAAGCACGCAACTATAAAGCTATAAAGTATTATGCTCCTTGGGTTTGCAGGTACACTTCATGGGTTGCATCGAGCAAACTTCTTACCCTAGAAAGCTGCAGATTGCAAAATACATGCATGTACATCAAACTGTTCTTTTTTACTGTTTGGCAAATCTGCCAAGGGAATTTTACCTTGTTGTGAGCCATTCTATCAAACGTCATTTTCATGTAAGGACGGATTATAAAAAAGAAGAAAATAATATCCATAATGGGGACATGAAACAAATTACTGACAACATCAGTCAAACTTACGTTTTCATTTTCACCCATGTCTTGCAAAGACTAATGTTTTGGTCTAATTTTCAGGTGACCCCAGCATCTTGCAAGCCGTCTTGCGGAAAGTTTTGTAAGCTTCGGACATGCATGTAAAAGATATACCATCCTCTTGCAAGGAATGTGCGATTGTAAATCCACTAATTCGTTTTATTACTTGTATTGTTGTATTACTTGTATCCTTGTATGGTAATATATATTTATACAATTGACTCATAAAAAAATACACAAAAAATACACATATTAAAAAATACACACAATGATTTAAATAAATTGGGCTGAGTCTTTAATGAATGTCTGTGCAACAAAAAGGTATACATTTCATCCATGCACGTCGCCTTATACAAGACGTTTGTATTTTGAAGTAGGAAACTAGAGCACGTTCTGTATATCATTACAATTAATTTGAATTTTATTGAATAGATTTATTACACTATTTAAATCATATTGAACGAAAATCAATACCTTGTTTATTTTGCGGATTATGTATTAGTCTTTTTGTTTTCCAATGTAATGTTGTATAGAGATGATCATTCTCACCATGTTAGCCTCTCACCTAAAATTTAGTATTACATTTGCAATGTACGAACAAAGTGTCCCAACAATTTCATCAATGATTGTAGCTCAAAGCAAAACGGTAGCAGACGACACATACCATATTGTCTTTACATTGCAATCTTATCGTAAACCTATAGAAATGTAAAGAACGTCTCAAGAATGTGATTAATTTTGTTGGCTATATACATGACTTTCAAACGTTACATCTCTTTCTGATAACCATCTCCCTGTTACAAGCAATTTATTGTACTCCGTACAAAAATTTCACGTTACGCCTGTACATAAAAACGTCTTCTATCTGTTTTCACTACTCACTATCGGGAACAATCAGAAGCAATCTTATTAAAAATCGATCGAGACATCCTGGTGTTTAGAAAAATCTGTCAAAACATTGTTTAAACATTGAAGAAAAAGAAAATTGTATTCAAGTTTTATAGAGGATGACGGTAGGCTGAATCGAAAATATCGCCATTATGAAATAGAGGAAAAAATAATTCCTTTCCAATGTATTCCCATTCCGACTGATCGGTGGGGGGAGCTAACATTCATAACGGAACACTCTTCATCGAACTTTTATTCTCAACAGGATATCATCTTCGGATCTACTTTATCACTACTACCATTTTAAATGCCATTATAATCAACACACTTTCCTACATGCGATGATCCGACAAACAGGCAAATTGACACATTTTAAATACGAGATTTCCTTGTCAATGCCACACCATTGCTCTTGCGATATCATACTCTGCCAGTTCTTAATTGCCATATAAATCATATAGAAAAGTTACCTTTACCTCCAAGTGGAAACGCGTACTGCCAGTACATTTGTTAAGTCCTGTGCCTAACATACATTGCATAAGTAAGGCAATATATAGTAGCGAGGCGAAGATTTCTTTTCAAGTAGGGATTAGGTAAAATATTATCATGTGACACCAACCATTGTGGTTGACCCTAATGTAAGGAAGACAAGAGATATATGTAAGCTGCTCTCGGTCTGTATTTGGGTGAGATCTCTGATATGACAGGACTGATGGCTGAATGTCGTTCTGGATAATAGGGTATTAAGTAATCTTCAGGGCGCCCCGCCCCTTTAGAATGTTTTTAGTCACGTAAAGTGGACTAGGTAATCCTGCAATCTGTGTGTCTTGATCGTTCATTCAGTGATCCAGTAACAAGAATGACGATGACAAACATCTTAAAACGCTTAAAAAGAATAGGGGAATTTTGCTATCGTTTCACAAGATCAACTCTTGCACATTTGATTGTAAGCTTATTATGGAACTATTTTATCCTCGGCAGCCTTGCGAATTATTGCCACTACTTCTCTAAACCAGTGACTGCTGCCTGTCTTCATTTCACAACTTCCACCAATGACGGTTTCAACATCTGCAAGGTAATATTCGGTTTTTGTAACAACTACTTCTTTAACCTATATTCAACAAAATTTGCAGCTCTACCTCTTTCTTACCCCAACAGATCCTGTTGTTATTCCACACTCATCGAAGAGACACAGAAGATGCAGTCTCCACAAATAAAGTCAACGACACTGTCACAGTCTACTAACTAGTAAAATCCATTTTTTTCCAATAGGAGGCGCTCTCAAACCTGATTTGGTCTGTTTGTTTCCTGATCAATGAGCATTCCATTGCATGGTATGTGCAAAACATTTCGAGTCCTGTGACAGCCCTTTAGGACACATTTCAACCCATGAAAGGCTCAATAGCCTGTAAAACCAACTGGGGAAACAGAACATTTATAGAGGGCGCTATTCAATAATCTACAACTGATTTTCTATTTAATCATGTAGCTACTTCTATTGCCTCTGCCAAAATTCAATTCAATCGGACTGATATAATCAAATAACAAAAAGTGCAGGGCGCCCTTCAACATACTTCAGACTTTGATGCCTATTTTCTCGTTGCTGTGCAGTAACTGTGACTGTGAACAAATATAAGTCATTGGTGATATCATTTGGCATAGGGAGACACACGTTTCACGCGCAACCTCTGCGGTGGGTCATTTTAGTTTAGAAGCATATATTTGCACTGTGTCCCACTGTTTAAAATGCAACAACAACCTTACCATTATTCCAAACATTTCTGCAAAATGTCCCAAACCATTTCAAGGTATTAATGGGAAATAAGGCGTTTGCTTCCAGAAAACAATCATGTACATGTTGATATGTTTGTGTGCATCGAATGGTAGATTTATCAATTTAAGGATGGACGATGCTTTTTTTTTTAATAAGAAATGAGTTTTGCTCAAGAATGATTTGTTCCCCAAATTGTGTCATTTTAAATGATGAGTCACCTGTTTCTCATCGTATCCATGATGTTTTAAAGAGATGAAGCTTTTTGCAGATGTTTATTGATAAGACCTGACTTGGCTAACAATGAATAAGTCTATTTTATTTTGCAAGCCACGTTGGTTTGGTATACACTACCTTTTACCCTTTAAGCCCGTGTTAGGTATTGAATTCCACCAATGCTTTCTGGCTTTTCTTATTACGCCTCATCATAGAAATATCCTGCTCCACGTTGAATTGACTTGTTCCTTGTCCTTGCACTTGACAAAGTGATCCTTATCCTTTTTCTTGTACAGTAGACACGGAGGTGCCGAACGAAGAAAAAGCACCGATGGCGGGTTTTCAGCCGATAAACCAAAAAAAGGAAGGCACAAAACGCCTACCTCAGTATCATTGGAGAGCTTCTGAATTGTACCGCCTATTTCCGTAGAACAAGTTAACAGTATACCTAAATACTCCATCACTTTGGGCAGGGTTTGCTTAAAATCTAGAACTCAAACGGACACAAGAAAACCATGAGAAAGACAGCCCTCCATTTCTCTAAGGGAAGAAATAAACTTATCTGCTCAATTAATTCCAAAAAAGAAAAATAAACAAATACATTTTGTTTTTATCGACACGTTACATCAGGGAATTGTCAAGAAAATGACGAAATGCCACAATGGCAGTGAGTTTCCTCAGGAGAATCGCTACATGCACCGACATGAAGAAAGACTCATCGGCGCCCTTCCGTTCGATCAGTAGCCCCACCTGGGTAGTGAAAACAGTTGAAGGGGAATGTTTTGAATGAAATTCCTCAAGCCGGTGTCCGCCTCTGCCCGTATGTGTTTCGCGGAAAGGTAGACAGCTTTACCAATGCTATCAGAATTGCCGCATCAGTAGTACACGTGTCTCTGACTAACAAAATGAACGGTAGACATGCATCTACGTTGAGATTGCAACATAAGTTGGCATGGTGCCACCCACAGCTTATGATTTTCGTGGGGAATCCAGAAGAAGATGTGAGACTGCGCTGACAGAATTTGGGTATCATAAACTAAGGTTAGCATATATGCATGTCCATTACCCAGAGGTAAACATGCACGAAGCTCACTTGTCAATGACTTGAAATTGTAATGTATTTCATTGAAGGTCTTCATTCCAAGGGTTTTGGTATTTTAAAGCTTGTGACCACTCAGGTATATGTTCCGTCTGTATTGCATTTATTCGGCCTTGTAGCAATTACATTCCTTTTAAGATTCAACAGAAAGTATATTAAGGCACAGGCTACTCTATGCATTTGATGTGGTTTATTGGATGCACGGGCAGACACATATGTAACAAAGTATGTCCAATTCTGAATGGGAGGCTATTATTGACGTACACCTTGCATTTTGACGAATGTGCGATTTCGTGGACTACATAAAAAGACTGCAACTTGGAGAAAAAACAAAAATACCGGGATAGTAATTAAAACTTGCAAAGTGATGTGATTTCATTGCATGTATATGAGTAACAGTACTGTTTATTGGTAATTCCATCTTTGGAGGGACGACTTGTCACTGCTCTATCACACTCAAACGTAACTGCAAGAATACTGAAAAAGGATAAAATCTCATCGCAATCAATGGATTACTGGTGACATGTGTTCTGTCTTGACATCACTATCGCAAACTGAATTTGAGTAGGGGTTTCGTTATCGTTCTGTTAGTAATCCTGTATGAATATTGAACGTCTACCTCTTACGAAAATGCTTTTTAACAACAAGTCAAAACATTGTCTCTTCTACTGCGTCTGTTTTAAACCGAATTAAATAAAATCTTAAATATTTGTATGAACGTTTAGTTCAGAAACGTTTCACGGGAAGAAGAGAGCCGAATCACGAGCGGAAACCACAGAAGGACCAGCACCTGTGACAATTAAGCAAGTGTTTTTTACACCAATCACGGTTCCTTGCCAATTCCAGGACATTTGATGCTAGTCCAATTTACCATATCATTGATAAAAATCTTCATAATTCTAATACATCCCAAGTGTCCCAAGGTTACCATCATTGCTACCCAACTGATGCGTAAAAGAATTACTCAATGACCGGAACATACCAGTATAGCTGACAATAAGCAGACAGGGTCCTAAATGATAGCATGATAACTGGCCTCAAAGTGGAAATATCAACCAATCAGATCACAGGATAGAGACGGGAACATTTGTGTACAGTGTAAAGTATTTCAACTGCCAGGAGTGGACGTCCGCGCAAAGTATCTGCATCCATTCTTACCAATCACAAAACTTTACAATAAATATCCGATAGAGCAAGCTGTACAGAATGCATGCTATTTTCAAATAAATGTCACACACGAGCACTTGTCCGGTCAGTGCCGACTGTAAACCTGGTATCTGTTTTTACACTGCAAACGAGGGATTCTCAGGAAATTAAAGAAACCACGTTTGCTGGCAAATTTAGTACGTTATGGATTCTGATACAACGAAAAACAAGGGAACATTAGAGGATAACAAGGAAAACAATGTAAGTCGTTATTTAAACCTTAGAGATTTTTAGACAAAGATTCACTTTGATGTTTACTTGTTTAAGACTGTGCGTGTCTGTGCCACGTTTTGATTTGAGATATGTTTACAACCTCATAGGTTATTTACAGTCTTAGCCACACCCAGTAAGCTCTTTACACTGTTTAGGTTTAACTTAAGCCCCGTGTAAAATTATTACCATCAGTGATATTCAAGACGCCTCGTGTAGAAAGTTTCTTTTACCAAACCAGAGCAACTTGCTTCTTACTCGATCAACATACCGGTATGTAACTGGACCTAAAGCTATGTTTTGTACAGTTCTTATCATTTCGTTGTGGCTAATGTGTAAAAGAGTGTTCATGGAGTGAAACTTTCTCATGGTAACTACTTACTGGTCTTTTCTACACACCTCCCTTACAGTAAATCAATATTCAATACAAATTTTCTTTGTGACCTCCAGTAACTACTTATTCGCCCTAGTGTTAAATAGGCTTGTGTGGGGATAATTTAAATTGTGTTTGATCTGCCCCAGCGACGGATACATTGGACGTCACAATAGACGAAAAGGTTCCGCTGAAATACGAGAGAACGTCAGAGCAGACGAAAAGAAAGAGAGAGATATCGGAGAAATCAATCGGTGATTAGAGTTCAATTTATGGTGATTCGATAGTCCAATGCTTCGTAACTTTTGTTACATGCCTGTTTAAATTGAATATGATGTTTCTTAGGTAGTATTTTTAAGTCAACATACTTTCTTAGAACTACAAGTAGCATATATGCAGTAAGATTGAAAGGACCAATTCTTACAACACACAACTGGTGAGATGTTTCTGCATAGAAAAGATTCTCGTTATTGGCTTCTCGAAGTAATCCATCCATCTCATAATTTAAGTTCCGGATCTTTAAGATAATAATCAATCAGAAGAAACAAAGTCATATTTTGGTTTTACTTACGTGTACAGAACTGTCTCTAAGACCGCGAACACGTAGCAGATAACTGCAGATCTAAAGCATCTTCTGTGAAAGCAAGGTGATAACTTACATAAAAAATTAGACACCTATGTTTTAGGCCATCTGGGCATGGGGAAGTAATGAAAACTGAATAATCCTTCTTTAACGTCATCCGTTCGATTTAGCCATTCTTGTGCAAGTAGATTTTCAACTTCCCTAGTTTTACACTAAGCCTATCATCATAAAACTCACGAATATTAACTCATCCATAGTCAATTGTGCTTCATCAGAGGACTGCACCAATTTAGTTGCTTCAGTCTTTATGTCCTGTACAACTACACTGAGTTTCTTTTTCCCACCAAACAAGCTAATGCATGGAGACGGCAATAGATAATGTCAGTGATTTCGGTTTATTTTGTACCTCACCTTTATACCTACCAATCACGTTTAGACTCAACTTTTAAGGTTTTATTTCACTTAAAATAAATATTCCATCCATCTTCGTATGTTGAATATAGCCCCGTTCAGCATTTTTCTCAATAAACATCTACATTCATATAGAAAAATGTTAAAAGAGCCTAAATAAATGTATCAAGCGTAAAGTTGCATGTTGAAGATTTTTTTCCAGAATATCACTGGAGTCTTTCAGATAAAATACACCAAAGCGGCACATTTTAGACGATTGGTAGGAGTAGCTCTACAAAACATCCTTATCATTTTGTGTGCTGGTACTCAAAGAAGTACTGCTCTTAGTGCAAATCTCTGCTATCACCATGTGACCTTATAAGTAATACTTAAATCTTAAGCCCCATTCCAGTCTGGATGGATCAATTGTCCAACTTGTAATCATACCTAAAAGTAAGAAAGGAGTCTCCTCTTTCGTACACACTTTCTTTCCAATCTCAACGTATCTGCTTGAACACAGTCCAAGCAGTTCTGCTCGCATCATCTGTATACGTCTGGAACCATTGAAATTTTCCTGTACGTATGTATGAGGTATTTCATAGGTTTTATATTTACTTATGTTACAACTAACAATGAACTACACTTCCTTATTTATTAGCAGGTACAATCTCCAACATCTCAGTTAATTAACATTTTGTAATCATAAAACTGGTAGATTGGCATTTATCAAAATTCTTAAAGAAGAAACAACAACCTAAAATTTACCCTTGTCTCCATCACAGTTGCATATTAGTCATTGAAACATTCAAAAAACCAATCAGTTTGCAAATTTTAATTAGCTGGACTTTCCATGAAAAGTTAAATTTACTCTCATTCAAACCTTTAAAGGAGAAAGCAAGTCA